>JAQGCM010000567.1:0-23613 GCA_034699705.1 Hymenaphorura dentifera | reverse complement strand
ATCGGCAATGCAATTGAAACGTTGGAGAACTTACAAGATTAGCATTTTTGCATGAAAGATAACTCGTGCATGCATCTTGCATCATGCCTGCTATAAAATCAAGATGAACAAGAAAGCGGACATTACGCAATTAAGAAATACGGACAGAAATTGTGAACAGAAAAAGATCATAAAATTGTAATACACTGGAAAATTCCAGTTGATATAATACGATTCAAGTGGAAAACAAGTCTTAATTAAGTAGTTGAGGTAAAATAATAAATTCTAAGTCCTGAGATCAGAAAGGGACATTTTCTTGTGGTCAGACCATCTCACTAACTTAAATAAAAATGGCACAAAACATATGACGACTGCTACTGTAACTGCTTCTATCCAAATTCAAGGGTTCCTCGAAATCATGCATGCATTTTGCACGCTACAAGGAAATGCAGACTTTTGATTTTTAATTTTTAAACTAGGATTTAGAAAATGGACTTCTCCGGACCACTTATTCAAGAATTTGCATTATCTTTGCAATTTTGGCATGCATTGCTAAATGCAATAAAAATGCGTGTGAGGAGAGAATATAGCACGTATTTCATACTTTTTTGGTTTGAATGTGAAACGATTGAAAAAGAGCACACACGATTGATTAAATTTTTGGTAGCACTTGTAAATTAATTAACGGCTAAATGCTACGGCACGGCCTGACTGACTGACTGACTCCAACCGTCTGTCACTTAACAATAATTAATTAATTAATCGAGAGAAGCTTTAAGCAGCCTCCAGCCTTAAAGAATTTAGCGCTACGAAGCACAGTTAAATCTGACGACGGACAACCTTCCAAGTGATGGCTGAAGAGGACTAAAATCCTACTGAATGGTTAGAAGAGCAGCAAGCTAAGAAATTAATTACGTAATAATTTACATCCGATTTGATTGTTAGTTTGTCGCTTTTGGAGAGTGCTGGGTACAGCACAACACGTAAAATTGTAAATATTTATAGCTTATCATACAAAAGCAAATCGCGGGTTAGTAAATGTTAAATGTTATGCGGCCGTCTTAACTAAAATCTCACAATGATTAAATCCAATATCCAACAGTTAGCATTAGCGTACAAATAATTAGTTTTACTGCCTCACGCGGTCGAGCCTACTTTTTCCATTCCTTTGCATTGCATTTTAGTTTTGCGTCTAAATTCTATTTTTAGCAAACAATTTGTTCAGCACGGGAGACAATAAAAAGAAACCGTTATCAAGTGGTTTCAAAAAGAAAATGCATTTTGGTATAAATTCACTGACCGGCCTTCTGTTTACAAATTTGGTCAAATTGTCAAGTTCTGACTAGAAATGTCATTAGAAATTATTAGATGGCCATGTCTAAAAATAAGTAAAAATGTAAAACTAAAAAATACGGCCTTGTTGAATAGAATATCATTATGGCGATGGTGGCGCAATTCTTGCAATATCACATTTTTTGGAACTAGCATTTGTTCAAATTTATGTTCCGTTCCGTTCGTTCCTCTCTGCCTAATAAAAATTATTTCAATTTTTTTGTAGACGATCAAAACAAAATAATTCTGAAAAATAAATCTTCACATTAAACTCGTGTAGAAGGTTAACATTTAACAACAACACGTTTTTTTGCCTTAACATGGAAAGGATCCCTTAATTAATCCTTAAAAGGATCCATTTTGTAAAGTAATTTCTTAACAATAAATTCACATAAATGTCCTTCCTATTAATTAATTGTTTTACTCCAGATTTGCTCTGCTAACTCAACATTGCTCCCTTCATTATCAAAATCTCCGGTACAGGTTGGTACGAAACAATTTTTGGTAGTGTAATAAATTGTTATTTCACATTTAACTTTGCTCGTTCACCTTACTTAATAATGACAACCACGTCTTCTTAGTTAGTAGTAACTTAATTAGTTAAAATAGTCAAGTCGGCGTAAGTCTTTTTTGCTAACTGGGCAAGTCATGAAACGAAATCAGGTTGGGGACCATTGTTTATGCCATTTTATCGTAATTTAGAAAAATGCGGAAATTGCAGAAATTTTAAAGTGTCGACACCAGATTAAACCAGATCGTCATCCATTCCCGCCGCCCCTGCATTTCTTAGTGACTTACTCATTTAGCAGAAGACAGACCCTCATATTTTACACGTTAATATATATTTAGAGTTTCCGTTAAACTCACACGGATAATCCAAGACAAAATACATTTCCTTACAGTTAGAATATATTTCAATTTAATTATCAATGCCTCTGTTGTTCATATGCAGAACTTTTTTTTCTAATTTTCTGTTCCTCACTAGCATTAGTTTTTTATAAAAAAACTAACTCCGTTAATAAACTATGTACAATGGTACAGAGATTCGTTAAATGTTGGCTGGACAGTTCGAGAGGGTTGTTTTCTGGTAGTAATGATGGGGGAAGCTGCTTATTCACAGTTGTGACGTGCTCGCTCACGTGTCGGATTCGGATTCATTTCATTGCAATCTTCTTCGTTCACTATCATTTGCTTGAACCCCACATCATTAAAAACCTAGTTAGTTAGTGGATTGACTTAAAATTACAAGGTATAGTTTGTGGTAGGTAATTTTAATTTTATTATTAATGCAGTCAGTTGAGGAGGAAAGAGATTCAATCAAATCACTTCTTGTTCTCGGGAGTGCAGCATGAATGTGAGTGCATAGAACTGAAGTGCGATAGCGTTTTTTTGTAGGTCGTGTCGTGGCGTGGAGAAGAACGCGGAGAAGATGTGACGGTGAGTAATTTAGAATTTTAGAAGTGCAGGTTCAGAATCTTTGCTCAACATAATTGGAATATAATGTAACAGCTCTTGGGATCTTCTCGCTTCATCACCACAAAATTAACCGACACATAATATGTCAAGTACTTATCACAATTCAGGTCCCCACTCATTTTTTTTGCCCTTCATTTCATCTCTGCCATTTTAGCATTTCCAATTCCCATTGAACCACATTCCATTCCCAAATCTCTCCGAGCACGCGTTCTATTCCATTCCAGGATTAGTTCAATTCCAAAATAGTACTGCTTACATGTATGCTTGCACGTGAATTTGTGTGGGCCAAGTGGTGTGGCGTGGAGTTTTAATTAATTTCACTGTCAAAGTCGAGAGTGTGACTGTCTGTGGAGGACTTCAAATTTCCAAACTCGATTCTCAAAGAAAATTCGATTATGATGATGTGTTGTGCACGAGTTTGAGTACATTCTCTGGCATTTCTAGTAGTTTCTGCACTACACGATGAGTATTATAGAAGAGTTTTCATTTTCAAACCAACACTGTTAGAAGTCACAAAGTCAGTAGTCGTAGTAGTTGCAACAACTTTTCTCTTTACAAATGCAAAATCAGATTAGTTTCTTCTAGTATTCTGTAACTGCTGCGTGCTGCTGCTTTCCAAGGACCAACAACGAACACTAATTGTCAAATATAGTTTTTCTTCTAGCGCTGCTCGCTTGCTTGCATTTGCATTTTTAGTTTGGGCTGATTCCAAATATTCATTGAACAAAACTTTCCCAGTTGTTCTCGTGATGCCCTGGGCTCTTAGCTTTAGATTAGATTTACTAACAGAAGTGAAAGACACTTGAAAGTTGACAAGATCAAATCCATGAACGTTCGCTCCTTCTTGTCACATTTTGGATGTGATGTGAGTGTGTAACTTAGAAGAAAATGAAGAAATGAGATAATCGTCGATTCTTTAAACGCTGTTCTCCTGTGACCCCCCTCTTGAACGATCGGGGGAAAGAACGGAACCGGGTAACTTTGACTAATCCATGTGACATTTCTTTTTTTGCAATTAATTAAACCGACAGTTCGATAAGATCCTGAAACAGACAAATAGAAATGAATTTGTAGAGTGACTCGCTTCAACAGTTGTTACTTGTAGTGTTTTGATTAGCTCAAAAGACAACTTACTCCCAGTTTACATCAGACGAAGAGAACTTCTTGACAATAGAGACCATTCAGAATCGAGGCACACCGGGGTGTCCAGAAACTGTAAAGTCAAGTGGGAGGAAAGTCATATATTAGATATTTGACAGTGCCAAAGTTTCACTAATAGTCTAAAGAGTCATCTCCACACAAATGAATAACAATCGTAAAAGAGAACAACTCCTTTTGGAAAGAAACAAGCAAAAATTCATTAGACATAATTTAGTCATCTCCTTTTTTGGTTTTCCGGTTCTCTTTCTCTCTCTCTCTCATCTCACTCTCACTCAAGTCGAAACAAACGAAACGAAAAAAAAAATTAGAGCCAATAATAGAGTTTGTGATTGCAAGCTGTTGGGCTGTGTGTCTGCATAAATGCGATAAGATTGTTGTTTGGGCGCTGAGATTTATCCATCGTTCTAGACAATTGACCAAACACATATGAATGAGCTTTGCGCGTCTTCGACTAACAATGCTCTTCTCGACTAAACTTAGCAATTGTTGTAGTCCTAAATATTCGCATAATAGTTCCTATTGTTGCACAAAGAAGATGTCAACGTGATTCTAAACTGTACTTCAGAAACGTTTCCTAGCATTGAATTGACATTGCCGAGCTAGGAATCAGAAAAGTTAGAAGTTTCATGCGGACAGGTGAGATTAAGGTGTAGGGATCTGCAAAGATTAACTTAGATTGAAAGCTTTGAATTCTGGCTTAAATTCTACCACAGCTTTTTGGACAGGGTACACTTCTCAATATTTTTCGTAGCATGCACAACTACATAAAAGTTAAAGTTGCTGCTGGAATCTTTTGAATTTGAGAAAGCAAGAATTAGAATTAGAGTTACGTTTAAACATTGAAAACTGGAAGCAATGATTAAAACTGATGCTGATAACGATGGCAAAAGCTGGCGGTTGGCTGCTAACTGAGACAGGTATTTTTGAAGGGAAATGATTAAAATTACTATTAAAATTACTCTTGCAAATTTAATTAGAGCAGGTTACAAAATTACAAAATTAAATGTCAAAGAATGAGAAGCTTTTTTCCCCATCCCTGGATTGAATGAATGAATGGATAAAAGTTCCATTTTAAATTCACAGGAATGGAATGGAGTAGAAAATTAAAGTAGTAGCAATTTGCAATTTTTAGCAGAGGAAGGCGGGGAGCGGGGGCGGGGATTCAAGCATCTCGTTTTTTATTTAGAACCTTCCAAAAAAAGCCTTCATGATTATTGGCGACAAGCACACGAGTGCATTACGAGGACTTGCCATCATCGCATCGTCTTTACCATCGTAAAGTAGCTGTTCCGGATTTTACATCTCTAGACTTAGACTAGTACGAGTATGAATGATAGCTAATTTGCCATGCACATAAATTTTTCTAGAAACCAAATAACACGCAACGCTGAACATTGAAAATATCCATTTCTTAAAAATTGGAAAAAATGAGAGCATTTTGGGAATTTGGCAGCAAATGTTTTATCATCCGCTTCATAGCTTGCATTGCATTGCATATGGTACAGAACGGACATAAGTTTGACATGTTATTATTTCTACAGCTTGCAATCACCAACCAATCTGAGAATCAGCACAAGAAATACAAGTAAAGGATGCGCACGACGTAAAGAGTCAAGATTAAAATTGACAAATTAATAAATTTTTGCGGTAGACGAAAAAATCCCATGAAAAATTATGGGGACGGACGACCGCAAAAAAAACATCAGATCTGCTCGTGCTGTTAAAAATAAATAGAAGGAACAACATACTAATACTAACGTTACGTTTAGCGGTTGAGATAGCCAAAATTGAATGTACAGACATTGCGAAGAGTGCAAAAATTTACACCTACTTCTTCGCATTCCAAGCAGATCTGAAGCCAAAGGAGCTTAGTAACCCTCAATTATTTGCCTCATTTATTTTTCTGAAAGAAATGTTAATTCATCTAAAGCATCATGCACTGTTTTTGTCTGCTGTCTGTGGGTTAGACCACTAAAATGACAGCGTGGTTGAAATATAAATAAATAAATATTTCAAAGCTTTGTTGTGAAAATGTAGCAGCAGCGCATTCAGTGCATGATACAATATTATAAACAACCGTTCTTTCAGATCAAAAGAGTGAAATGGCAAAAGCAATCAAAAGTAATCCTGCTCAATTTCTAAGCATTACAGCATCTTCTATTCTCCTTCATCGTTTAAAATAACAGCAAAATGAATAAAGTCAGAATAAATATAAAGCAAAAGGAATGGTTAGACATACATGATTGTTCGTACGTATTATCAGAAGAATTCGGCAACAAAAGCAGGCCGAGAGGAGTTTATTTTTGGTGATTGAGAGATTTGTTTTTGGGCGAGCTGAGGAGGAAGTGCAGGCTTCTTATATCAGGCGAGTCAATCAATTCTACTCACAACTCATACAATAATCACATAAAGGCTTGCTTCACTGTCCGAAGGATAAGATTGAGGAGGAGGAGGAGGTCATACGAACAATGCTACCAACTTAATCAAATTAAATTATCTCTTCAAACTCTTTTTATCACTACTGGGACGTAGTTCAGTTCAAGTAAATTGAGTCAGTCAAAATACCTTTCGAATGAACCATTAAGGATATAACTTCAATTTGCTACTACGTCGATACAAATAATAAGCACGGCAATTATTTACAAAAATAATTATCCAAAATATTTTTTCTGTCAGCATTGAGCGAATTTGAAATTAAATACTCCATGCTTGGCTATTTTCAAGTGAACAATACTCATAATTTAGAGTGAATTGATTGAAAGGAATTTTAGCAAAGTTGCACAAGATTTTCAATATTAACTACTAAAAATTTGAATTGAAAATGCTTAAAAAAGGGCAGGTAGAGAGTTAGTGGACGTCCAAGGCACCAGTTGGCCAAGTTGCGAATTATTAGCAGTGTAATATTTCATAAAAAAGGTATGTTGGTTGAGGTGTGACGGTAAAGACGTACAACAATGAGACCAAGCCATCAACAATGTGAACCTTTTAGCAGCACCGTCAAGTAGCAGCGATGTAATTGTAGGCAGGCTTGTAGCTCAGCTGTGACAGACTCCTAGGAAACTCTTTTTATTACGTAAAAAAAATCAATTTAGGCGATGCGTTGGAGCAACGGCGATGGCAGCAGCTAAGAACCGGCAAAACCAAACCCAAAAAAGATAGGTACAACTGAAAACAAACCGTAAAACTGAAAAACAAATAAATGAAAGCATCAAAAGTCCTGGTTAGTGGATCATCCAACATAAGCTATGCTATTAAATAAAATAGTGTGGACATTCAAGGGGGTGGGTGTCAAATAGTCAGATGTCAGAATCAGACTGGTTAAGGCCAAGGCTAAGAAGGCTGGATGGGATTGGCTTTTTGACTTTTCCTTTAAAGTTTTAGTCTAAGATTAGATTTCATATCGCAGCGAGCGATCACCGACTATAAAAAAATTGATCTCGAATAAAACCAAAAAATTAATCAATTGAGAAGCTGCGCTCCTGAGGGTTATTGCAGAAGCAAAGGATTTTAAGTGGATGGATGGGGAAAAGAGGCTTTCACCGGGCCGCCCTTATAATGTACAAAGTGTGCAAGACAAGAACCGACATCAACAGTCTGGTCTGGTCTGGTTGTACTACTCTTGTACTACCCATTTTCGAATTTCATCTCTAACAAAAGATTCAATTAGTGTGGCGTAACGCTTTAAGGTACGTTTCTAAAAACTTTCTTGTGAAACGAGGAGAGAAATAAAACTTTCCAAATTCCTCATTCCCCCCTTCTTTTATTCGACAGTAAAACACGACCGACACTCTGGGGACTCCATCGTTTCACCATTTCTTACTTTCTTTTCTCTCTTTCTCCACCACAGAGCAGAGCAAGAGCAAAAGCATCACAAATTATTATTGTACCTTGAGAAAAAGAACTCTTGCTGCTGCAGTGAAGCTGTGATCTTAGCCAAACATGAAAGACATGAAACTAGGTAAGGTACTATAAAAAAATACTAGCCCTATCCCTGCTCTCTCTCTCTCGCTGTTTAACTTTTACTAAAAACACTAATATAAAAAAAACAGCAAGAGAATAAAAAGTATGAGCAAGTAATTGCAAGCACACCTTGCAAAAAGGCAGGACGAAACAATAAAATGTCTTCTCTACACTACTAATTTAGCCCCAATACAGCAGCGCAGCTTCCAATTTATCAAGTCAAGCCAAGCCAATTTTGTCATGAAACAGGTGGTGAGAGGGGAGGTGGAGAAGGAAGGACAGGAAAATAAAAACGTCGGGGGGTTAGAACGCATTTCAATAAAAAACAGATAGCAATTGCAAAACTTACCCAAACAAGTAAAGTCCGGCCGTAGAGGACGTGTGAATTTCGAGAAGTACTTTTTTTAAAGCGTGATTCAGGCTGGGTTAACCATGTTTGGAGTGTTGACGAGGAAAAGCATTAGTTGAGAGTTTCAGCATTGGATATGATTATTGTTTTTTATTTGGGTGAAATTTCACCATCTTTTTTTCAATATTTCAAGTTAGCACCGTTTCAGACTCCGGAAATGAGTAAATAAATAAAAAATTGAAGATTGCAAACCACGAACAGTTTCCAAAAGTAAAAAACTTTATTACTTTTTCCTTTCCGCTCTGAAACGGTACGAGCTTTCCTTCCTCAAAGGCCAAAGAGGTCTAAACACGTTATTGCCAAAAACGGTGGCCAATTGAAATAGTGAAACTTTTGTTTTATGTATTCATTGGCCGTTTTAGCGTTACTTTTCTGTTGTATTTTTGGGTATGTTTTTTTTTACTTTCGCTTTGGTTAGTTCGCAGTACGCGTAAAAGTACTGTCGATGAATTTAATGGCCCGGATGGAATTGGTAGCAGTGCAAAAAATATTGAGGACAAAATCATGACTTTGCTCTAAAGATGCGATGGCGACTTCCAGTAGTAGGCGGCAGGACAGCAAAAATGCAATGAATAGCGTAACTAACCCATCAACCACAATGAATCAAATTAGCGTTTTAAAAACAAAATGACACCAGTGACGATTATTATGTACATTATTCGGCTTGGCTTCATATGCATAGCCATTTTGACGATTTGTTTGCGTTGCACTTGCACTAAATGGCTTGAAAGTGACAGTTAAAATAAAAAATAAAAAAATAACGAAATCACAGATAAACGAAAGGGAGGACCACGATTTTTGCAGGACTGCTTAGGTTTGTAGGCAAAATAGTTAATGCGTTGAGTGAAAGTCCTTACCAACTAAATTAATCCAATCTGAGAGCAAAGTATTAAGCGCACAGACTAAATTCGCGTGTACGTTGAGAAGGATGGATAAAAAGACTTCGCGGAGCTTTCATGCAGTAAATTTTTTAGGCTAAGTAATTGAGGTGCACATAACTGGTAGCAGGAGCAACAGCAGCAACCACTAAAAGTCAACGCTTTTCCCAATTTATTATTGCTGCAAATTAATTCTTTGAATGGTGGTTTGGTAGTCGAAGGATGATAGCTACCACCAGAATGACCAGATGTCCAGTCCAGTGAGCATGAACAATGGAAAGTTCTGAAACTACACAAATGCGTGAAAGGATGGATGGAAGGTTTGGTCTGTTCTTTGGTTCAAAACCTTGAAGGGAAAGCGTTAGGGAATTGAAAAATGCTCCCTGCACTGCACTGCGCTAATTTACAGAAAGCATCCAACGACAACCTGATAACCTTTTAAAGCGAATGCTGCATGAGTTCGAAATAATTACGGCAAGATGTTTTTTTTAGCGAGCGAGCGAGCGCAGAATAATTAAAACTCAAAAATGGCAAAAAATAACACATGGCAAAAGTAGTTTTATAGAACCTTTCCCAACATTTTAATTAGCACTAAATTAAAATCAACCAAATAATGTGGAAGTAGTCTATGTACAGATACCTAAACTTACAAAGAACCGTCGTTAATTAATGCTCAACAACTTTTACAGAACAAAACAAAAGGAATATTTATAGTTTAGCATTTTTTTTGTGTTTTTTTTTTGTAGCGTTAAATTAGTATTAGGTAAGCTAAAGGCATAAAGCACACAATACAAGTACAGAACAGTGCATAATAAATTCAATCGTTTCATAGCATTAGAATTAAATACAGATTGACAGATAACAAGTCCATTCTATAGAATTTAATTCAATTTGAATTAATGAAGAATATTTATTTAAGACGTGCTTAGTCCAAAGCGGAGAGCAGTAGAATTGTTGAATTGAGTTGACACGAATAAAATCTTAGCTCTAAGAATCTATAAAAAAAACTATACTTTTCAATGTAGTAGCAGGAGGACAACAAAGTAACTACAATAATATAATAGATCTCTAGATAATAAGATCTCCAGATTTAAGAGGGGCGCATTCTTTTTATTCCAGACTGAAGGGCGGCTGCTGTCACAGTTGGACTGCCGACAAATAATTGTTGCGTGGGCATGGCTTGTGCCGCAGAAACTGGAACAGATCCTCTGGCCAAGCCATAGGCAGCCAAAAGGGCTTGTTGTTGTTGGTTTTGCTGAAAAGCAGCCGCACCACCAGCGCCTCCAAACTGCATGGCAGCAAGCATTGGATTAAAAGCCGCTTGATTGTTAGCAGCCAATTGAATTGCTGGATTCTGATTGAAAGGACTTCCAGCAATTCCACCGGCGCCCTGAGGATGACTCGCCAAAAGCCCGGCCCTTTGTGCAGCAGCCAACTGTGGCAGCGATGCCGCAAAATACGGGTTCATGGCAGCCGCAGCACTTAGATGGTTAAATCCACCAGGGTTCAAATTAACATTGCCACCACCAGGTTGACTACCAGAGCCGGCTAAAGATCCTGTTTGGAATGCACCTTGCCCTGCAAATGCGGCTGCCATGGCCTGATACTGGGAAAGAATTTGTTGTTGCTGGCTGTGTTGCTGGAAATTAGGATGTGCAGCCTGCTGGAGGACAGCTTGCTGGAAATTATTTGAAGGTTGTTGTGCTGCCGCTTGCTGTGCAGCTTGTGCTGCAGCAATCTGGGCATTTTTATTCGTTTGTAATGAAACACCAGTATAATTCATGGCAGCCAGAGCACTGTGGTAACTCTGGGCTGCTGCAACGTAGGCCGCATTATTTTGTGCAATGGTGGCAGCGGCTGACGCTGAATTATTCGCATTGCTATTATAGTGAGACTGAGCATTAGTGCTCACTGCATTAACTCTCATTCTCTTGATGGCGGATTCTCCTTTCCCTGCTCCAGCGTCATCCTCAGCCTCAGTCCCTGCTCCACTAGAACCTACTAATCCATTTCCATTGTCGTGAAGCTCATTCGTGTCATCACCTCCAACAACTCCAGGCTCTGGCTTTGCTCTCTTGGACGCAGCGTCATTCACCAAAGCGTCCAACGCCGCCCCATTGATGAGTCCAGAAGAACTCGACTGATCTTGAGCAGAAGTTGCTGTCAAGACTGCTGAATTCAAAGAACCACTCGTCGTCGTCGTCTGGATATTATGCTGGATACTAGTAGCTGTTAAAATAATTGGTGTAAACTAAACTAGTACAGCATGGCCTTAAGCAAACACCGTCAACAAAAGTACAAGTCTAACATAGTGGGTAAGATTGCAAGGTAGATTGTCAGGAGAATCACGAATAGCTTTCTGGGAGCCAACCCGCGTCACGGACATGCAAGCACGTCTACCTACCACCAAAATTTAGTGCAATTGGAAAAATGTACAATTTGTCACTTACATGAAACAGGCACAAACGGCTGTTGTAACTGCATCAAGTGTTGGTATGCTGCAGCTGACGGAGTGTTGGCCGGTTGGTACACGGGAACGCCACTCTTGTCTGCTGGGCGTTTATACGCCACGATTCCGGGATAAGTCTGAAATTGATCGCAATTCACTTATTTAGATTTTTTTCCTTCAAAAAATCACATCTCGATCTTAACATGTACTTCCACATTATTTTCCAACTTCCTTTTCATAATTCGATCGACGATTGATTTCAGTTTATATTAAATTAACAACATTAGTCTAAAACTAGTTAACTTTAGCTAATTTTATAATCAGTGTTGGTTTTCTATTAAATTTGACGAAATGAAAGCAATATTTGAAAACATTAGCTAAACTACAGTTTGCGAATGTGAAATTCAGAGTGCAAGTACAGAAACGAATACGTGTACTACGAATCAGATCTACACAGTAAACTACACTCACTACACTGGAAAAAATTCATCAACCAGACCAATCCAAAAGCATGCAATTAGTACTAGTCACAGAAAACCAATACGACAAGGTATTAAAAAATTAGTATTAAGCAAGGTTGTACCCTCCGAGGAAATTCCAATCGTTTGGGAAAGTGCTTCATTCCATATCGTACGGCCACAGAATCAAAACTTGTCCATTGCATCGCTTGCACCAAGTGCTATTTTGGAAATAATTAAAGCGAAAACTATTTCATTCACTACAAAAGCAAATATTTAGAAAAATAATATCACAACAAGAAATTACATTTCCCAAGAACAGTACTAAAACAAGGGTCACCACAACTCAAACGGTATTTGAGGCAATTGGAGTTGGTTAGTTTAGTGGGTTAAATAGGATGCGTTGCATTGGTCAAAAATGCACGAACAAAAAAGTTTGCTTCATTTTAATAAGGTAATAAGGTAATAAGGAATAGACCAAAACAGGACAACAATGCAAAAGGACAGGAAAGGAAATTGCAAAAGGAAATTTATCATTCACATAAAAAATGTGTGAGCGTTTTGCCGGTTTTGCATAACTTTGGCAAAACAAATCACTTTTCAAACAGAGTGCAGCCCTGCAGCCTAGCCGTCAACCGTGCAATGTGCAGCAAGTGTGAGTTTACATGGAGTTGTGTACCTTTCGCGCAGCTTCTTACAAATTGACCGCAAATAAAAAAGCAATGCTTCTTAGTTGACTCGATTATTTGTAATCAAACCAAACCAAATCAAACTTCGTGTTCCTTACTTCAAGTCGGTCGGCACGATGGACCTTTTGGACCTGCTGAGGAACGCCAAGAGGTGACATCACAGCTCCAGATGGGTCAGATACCAAAGAAACTAAAGGTCCTGTAGCAAAATACGGGTTGTACGCTGAACTCGTCACACCAGAAAGGTACGGATTTGATGCCTGGATTAAATTATAAATGTTTAGACTTTGAAATGGACTTGTTGGAATACGTTTACTCGGCCTGGGTAACAAAGAAGGGTCAAGACTCTGGCCAAGGGCTACGGTAACACACAGATAAAATATACGCCTTTGAAAATACAAATTAGAGTTGGGCTAATATAGGTCGAATTTTTGTACGGCCTTGTCACTTAAGTGTAGCGAAAGAATACACCTGAGCCCTTGGCTCACATCTTGACTCTTTCCCTTGTCCCTAATGCTGGGTTCTAAATTTTCGATTCAGTTTGCTTCCTATTCCGAACTGGTGTTTTGTCTGCCCAAATTTTACCAACAATCAGGATATTCAAGTAAAATGCAAATAGGGTATGGCAATCAGGTAAATTATATCGGGGATGCGTGGTTTTCGGATTTCTGCAGTGTTGCTCAGGTTCGCGGTGCTTTAGGCAGGGACGGTTTAATCAGTGATTGTGGCACGAAAATATCTGAGCCTCTTATTGATAACTGGCAAGATTAGCAACACAAACATCGAATTGATCGAATGGATTTTATCGAAGCCTCGCCTGAAATTAAATCAGATTACCCGAGGGACTCACAGTTTCTGAATGTGGAGGCCGTAGCCACCGATAGCTCGGAAAACTGCCCTTTACCCCAAGTGGGTGGTCCCCCTGCGCGCCGCAAGAGGAGGAGGGGTAGAAGATGAGTTGGCCGTTGCCGTTCAATCCTTGCATCATGTGGGGAATCCCCATTTGTGCACGAGGATCTGTGGTGTCATCCTCAATTTCGAAAACAGAACATTATGATAATAACCAACAAGGGAAGAAGAAAAGCACAGGTATCAAATAGACAGATTGAAGATTCGTAAGTGCACATTAAGCATGAAAACCCACAGATCAGGTCAGTTACTCGCAAGGCCGTTAATAAAAATTTGTTGACTCTAGAGTCACCCACGTCCAGAACCAATTTAAGAAAACAACTTACCACAGCAGGAACTTGACCGGGTACCACGGGTTGACCTGGAGCTAAGCCCATCTGTTGCATAAGGGCATTCTTCAAAGCAAGATGATTCCGACCATTGATTAACAATTGGTCCTTCAGATGAAGTGGAGGATGGAAGTATTTACAAGGTGGCTTCTCACGATTGCATCTTCCCTATAATTTACAAAATTGATTTATTAGTGCTGATATTCCGGTATCAACTACCTGTAACACATGCATCACAAATCAAATTGCGAATTTGGTTTCGTCTGAAATATTGACTCGATTCGATATGACTGGCCGATTTCGAAATAATACGCAATCTAATTGGGGAAAACAAGTCAAGCTAAAGTCAAAGTATCATCAACGTTTATATTTAACTTTACCACGACCATCACATTCAATGCAAACATTTCGTAAGCTCATTTGCGACTAAATGCCAACGACGAAAATAAAAGATACAACTCCTAATTCTACCCACTCTCTCTCTGAAAGAAAAGCACTACAATAGCAATCAGTCAATCAGCTCAGACATCAAAGTCCAGACATTGATCCAATTTGAATGTCAGGTAACTTGTCAGCCGTGTCTCGAAGGGTAAAGGGAAAATCTACTTGCGAGCAATTCACTTGCCTACCCAAAATCGGCAAAATGGCACAGTTAGTGTGTTCGTTTTCTTTCCATTTCGCCAGTAATCTTGAAACCGACTTCTTACTCGACTGACTCGAATCAAAGTCGCCTGACTCTGGATATTTCTCTATCCCAATAATAAATCTTGCAAATAACATTTCCTTAAGCCAGGATAAAGCTCGACAGAAATAAATGGATTACTAACTAAATTATCCTTACTTTTTAGCATTCTTGAAATTCGTAAATCAAAATCCCCCAACCCTTGCATCACGTCCTAATCTTTTAACTACAGGAATAAATCTACCTATTCCAATTCGCTGGAGACCCATCGCTGCATATCACTATACAGTCAATAGTAGCCATGCGGAAATGAGTTGGAAGCCAAATGAAAATCGAATGATATTTTTTGTAAAGCCATAAAGTGTCAAGAACTTGGCCTGAACCGATCGTCAGGAGGAGTTTCTGTTTTCTTAAGCTTTCCCCACGCACGTGGAGGAAAGACAGGTAACAGAGACGCATCAACGAAGAGTTGTGTATGTGAAAATAGATCACAAGGCTTATAGTTTTCGTACTTAAATCACCCAACCGTATATTTCTTTCACACGAAATAAAAGGAATTGTTGAACCTCTAACTGGTATACTACTTGCCACACACAAAACAAATGAAGGGCTATAGGAATATTTTGTTTCAATATTTCCAAACTCAACTCACCGCCTTGGGCAACTTCATTTCTTAAAATTTTAATGCTTTGCACAATCTGAATTAAAACTTTTAGACTTTACTAAAGCAATAAGTTGGCTTCTAGTCCTCTTCCCACGCATAAGTTTTCAAAGGAATGCGCACTGATGAGTAAATTTAATCTCCGAACCAACCCAGCCAAGCCTTATGTAATTAGATTGAGTAAAGTGCCAAGAGAAATATTATGGCTGAAGACAATACAGTTTTCATTTGCCAAATCCAATTAGTGTGTAAAGTTCAAGTTACTTTTAAGCATACCTACAAATGGGAGTAAGCAGGCGGCCACTTCACTTTCTCCAAAAACTCTTGACTCTGCAATACAAACCATCTGCCTCTGCTCTTTGCTCTGAAATTCTCATCCTGTGAACTCTCAAGACAAGTTTCTCAGAGAGTAGAAAACTTTACAAGCTCAAGTAGCCGAGCTTCAGCTTCAGTGTTCAGCGTGAGCTAAAACTGAAGCATAGCAATGGCAATCTATGGAGAAAGTTCCAAAGTAGATGTCTCCTCCATGAGAAAGAACTACCTTTTGGAGAGGACAAGTAAGCTCGCTCCTCTAGTCACAGTCTCATCGAGAGTCATCAAAAGATATCAACTGTACTCATAAATTCTAAAGTCCGAGAGGCTGAGCAAAGATCGGAGCTTCCCTTCCCGGGTTTAACTCTAACTTATCTGTTCTTTGCAACCAGGACCCCTTATGTATGTGTATTAGTAGTCTCAGAGTTTTCTTGAACAAGGTTTTGGGAACCTCTTTAATGCAAGACACGGTTACATCCTTGCGCCCTCCTCTCCAGTTCCTCTCCAGCTGTACAAAATACATCGTAGTTTGTTTAGTTTATGAACGCATTCAGGCGAAGACCCAGAAGTGTTACTGCACTACATTCGAGGCCAGGGAAAGCTCACACGAGACTCAAAATAAGACTCGACTCAACCGTAACTGGAACTTAGGGCGAGTTCTCCAATTCTGCAATTCTTTTTAACACCACCAAAAACCATGAACTGCTTAGCCACCGAAAAAAACTTTTCCTCTAGTCCCATTCTTGTCAACACTTTCTTCTCGAACTCAACCACCAATGAAAGATAGAAGTACGACCCAATGGCCAAAAGTAAGACTAGAGCCAACAGGCCAATAGGGAAACCCTTGTATTTGCGACTAACTTCAAGTTTGCCTTGTCAATGACCATGCTAAGGGATCCAAAGAGAAATCTAATAACACAACTTTTTTTCCCTACTGATTAAATATATCACAGATGTACGCTTGGAGAAAGTAACGACCGCACATAGGTGATGGGGATGGATGAACAAATGATTTATTTTTTAATTTTCGTCTGGGTCAACTTGAACCTTCTATCTTCTCGTATTTTTGTGCTTTTCTCACACTGCACAAACAGTTTGGGGTGGGCAATTTCCCCTCAAGTTGTAGCTTTACTGCCACATTTTAAGTGCGTATCGACCGAATTTTTATTGCGGTTTTCACATTATGCTTTCTTTCTCTCGGCTCCCTCAATCACTACACGTACAACCACTTTCTCTCCATTATATGTACATCCCAAACCTGCTTTCCTGCCGCTCTTTCCATTTCTTTACTTTCTCTCCAATTCTCAGACAAGGCTTTCTCCGTCGTGAAAGGCTGGCGGCAGGCATGCAGGTTTAACTCAAAGGAACTGGGAACTCTTTAACCTGGCGGGTTGGAGTTTGAGCTACCGGTCGACCAACCTCAAGCCGTCTGCACTCCTTATTAGGTATTCATAAATGCAAAACCAGTACACATCAAGGCCAGAGTTTAACACTAAAGAAATTGACTGGTGCTCCTCAAACAAAGCAGCTAAAGATACTTCCCGGCAATTCAACCAACACATTTAGTCTCGGAAACTGGAATTATTTTTGCATACCTAATTTTACTCAACTCATTTCATTTTACTCTAGGAACTCTGCTGGATGACATTTATTACTCATGCTCAGCTGCGGTTAGAACTTTCCCACTCTGAATAAAATTTCGTTGTTCGTTCTGCTGTCAAATTGAATTTTCACCGGGCCGAATTATGTCCAAATCCACTCCATTCTACTTATTACGGCGACTAATTTTTGCGACAAAGTTGATTTTGAGTTCGCCTATGCATTTCACAACAGAAAACGGCCAGTATGTGTTCGAAAGAAAAAGTAGAACAAATTCGCCAATTCCTTTAGCAGACAACGTTTAGATATATCAACTGCTATCGTTTTTGCAATCAAGGCAAAATAATAGCAAAATATAGCTTGGGCCCTATTCGACTTGAGGTCACGTAATCGAATTATAGCGTGCATCAATTTCTCAGAACAAATTCCCAGCTTATAACCCCAACTCATGTAATGCATACGTACCATAAAGCCCAATATAATTATCCTAACCCTGGTTTCTGGCATAAAATCCTATTACCATATTTGTATTTGCTGATTACATTTTCAACTCCGGCTTTGTCGTTGGAAAGCGGTAGTTAAACTTGTAAAATCGTAAAGACGAGAAAGTTAAGAAATCGCATTCAAGTAAAGGTAAAAATAAAGTTGAAATGGATGCCGAGTTGGATTTGAACAGTTGTTTTTGTGAGTTGGGTTCGAGGCACTTCTATCCGAAAATCTCAGATTTCTTAACCATAAATCAAGTAAAACCTGCCAAAATTTTCAAAAAGTATGAAATGTAACAGCATTCGAATCTCTCTGAACTTTTGCTGAGCTAGGCTCAAGGCTTCGACCGTGAAAATTTGAAAGAGTCTTTTTCATTAACATAACGAATATCCTCATCTCTCGCCTCGGAGTGAAAGTTCACTCAGAATCTCTAACCTTGTACCTAAATTTCTATCTGTCAACATGCTTTAGTACGTGTCAACTTCATCAATTATTCATTTTATTTAAGCAAAGAAGTCTCTTGTGTATTGATGAGCGAGTTGAAGTCTCTTGTATGTATTCTACATGTGCCCACGTATTCGACGAATGAATTCGCCTTGCCTTCACTTCAACCTATCTTCTTAACAAGATTCCAAACTGCAGGGACCGGGACAAAACTTCAACCCCATCCAGGTTTAATGACGGACTCATCTTCCTTGTCTTCATGCATGCTCGGAGTTTTAGAGTCGGATGACTTGTCTGACGCGCTCCGTCTTCATCCTTCCATAGTTCCAAATTCCATCATCTAGTATTCCATTTCCATCATGAATGCATGCATTAGAAGGAAAAGTCAGACAAGCCACCACGAGTCACAACCCAACCCAACACATCGCATAAGTCACATCCCAGTCAAAGATAGTCTTTTCTAACCTCGTCCACGGAATATCAATGACTTTCAAATTGACTTCAATAAGAAAGATGTGTCTAAAAATCAAACCATGAAGGAAAGGGAAGGCGAAGAGAACCAGAAGAGCGAAAATCCCATCAGGGATTACATCTCATCTCATCTTCCCACGTGACACCCTTTCAACTTGACTTGAATTTCATCCAACCCAGAACCCAACCATCTCCTAATCCAAGTCAAAAGTACCCAGGCGTTAGAAAAAAAAGAAAATATTTCTCGCCTTCCTTCACTTTGTAAATATAATGTATCAAAAGCTCATCCCCTTTTCTTGGGTCTTCACCCAACACAGAAACAGCCTATCAATGTAATTCCTCAACTTTTCCTTCCTTCTTTTCTTTTCTAGGCTTTCTCAAGACAAACGTAAGACAAAGTTCCCTGGCAAGGAGCAACTGTCACCGCTGCTTGGACTTGCCAACTTTTTTGCTTCTCCCCTTGTCATTTTTAATCAATCAAGGAATTTAATACAATATTTTCTAAACAATCTGTCTCCTTCACTTCTCGAAAGAAATGCAGGTGAGCTATAAATACTCAGATCGGATGGCATCTCTTACTCAACTTCTTGTTAATCCTTTGAATACAGGAATAGGTTAAGCGTATTGACACGCACAATGTGACATTCTTTGAGTACTTGCCAAAACCTAACTTGCTATGCTAATTCCAATTACGCACAGAATTTAACAACCACTCTTGATCATTAATTTAAAAGGAGCAGGATGAAGTCATTTTACTTTATTTCAGTAAAAGAACTTGTTAGCTCAGCAGATTCATTCCACAATGTTGTAGTCAGGAATTAATAATGCAAAATTTGGTGGCACCCTAGCACCTTAAATTTACATTTCTGTCTAAACTTTAAGTTGTAAGTTCTGCAGATGTCCAAAACGTATACAGCAACAGACACCGCTTTCTATTCAAAATATTTGAATCAAAACCAGATGCTGTAAAACCACGGGGTAAATTAGTGTGAAATTCCGAGCACCTTTTCATTTTAAATGACCTAATCAATTACAAACTAATTACATATTAGTCTGTAGAACTTCTCCCAAAGGTATAACTAAAATTGGCTGCCCCCTTCCCCACGGGTTCATTGAGCAAAGCTGACTCGTAAATTTCTGAAGAGAAGAAAAAATGTCACATAAACTCTAGAGCTGATGCTAAAGATCAATTGAAGCACTTTTAAAGCTAGAAACATTTACCGAGAATGAGGAGGGCGACCTGCATCAAAATGCTCAAGATACCACATACCAGTCCTGAGACTGAGACACATTCGCCACAAATTATTCCGGCTCTTCTCTCTAAATTGAACAAAACAGAACAGCTGGTGTGCATAATTCAGTCAAAAGCTTTGCCTACCCATCCCGCTAACTCGTGGAGACCACCTTTACCTTATAACACTCTCTTCTCCCACGAACGAAATCAAATGAGTCTGTGCACAAGATAGAAGACAAAATTGCAAAAAGCCCCCTAATGCAAATCCAACGATCCACTGATTTTATCTCTTGCAACTCACCTCAACAGTATACAACTGCGGTTTACTCTTTCCTAAAATTAAATTTTAAGAGAAATTGCCTACAAATCTTTAAAAAAAATTATCTCCCATAATCTTCGAAGTCGCCGTGGATCTGTTGACATCTTATCAACAGCATCGGACTGAATTTTTAACATTTAACCCCTCCTTTAATTTGATGTAGGTTCAACACAACATGCTAACATACATATTTTTAAACCAATTGCTGGAGAGACATTTGATGAAGCTAATCTTCAGGATGGACTTCAAAACTGGTTCAGTCGGATCGTTGCACAGCAGAAGCAGTCCTGACTTTCGATAATCCGAACAAGGATTTAAGCCAAAGAAACAAATCTGCAAAGAATTATGGATACGAGCCCTCATGTATAAAATGCCACACATTCTGCTCCAGCTGTACAATCTAATTTATTTGGTATTCAGTATTCACCAACGTGTGAGAACTCGTCTATTTTCCAACACACAACTTCTTGGCAACCAAAAGAACCATCAGCATTACTTACAATCCATGCTCTCTGCTAATGATAGGGAATGCAGAGCTAAATTAGATTATGACTCCAACGTTACGTCTATTCTGTACTTGCTGTGATCTGTTTGTGTTTGTTATCGAGAATGGACAAGATTCAAACCTGAGCTGCTTCTAATAAAAGGAGAAAGTAAACCAATTTTCTAACTTCAAAATCTCAAAGATAGGCCGGGATGCAATGTAAGATGGGACATTTTCCATGCCCATAAATGGTGAGTGTTACGTTTTAACAGCCTGCTGTAAGAATGGAGGCCGCCGGTCTGTAATTGAGTTTTACCTCGTCTACTTCTCAAATAAAAGTGAAACATTTCAATTCGTCGATCTCTTATTGTAACACCTTCACCCATTTGTCTTTGCAAATTCGTTCAGCTGGAAGTAAATTCGAGGCAAGTAGTCATAAACACCATCCAATACGCATAGGGGCAAAGGCGATGCCGATGTAACTTGATTTCAGTCCGTTGCGTTGTAATATCGGATGGATTGATTCCCTCACTCGGCATTGTCGGCATCATAATATTTATTCGCTTCGGAGGAACAGAAATTGCTTCCGTAAAAATTTTCGAGGAAAAATCATTTATGCTCGTGATACTGAAGCAAACTAACATTTGTGATTTTCCACTCAACTGAACTCAAACTATAGGCAATATTTCACCCTTCTCTCCCTTTATAGTGGTAAATGGCCTATGTTATAACAAAAGATTCTCAGGACAAGGAGAAAAGAAAAGAACAGCAGCAGCTTGCTTGAGAAGATTCACTGCTCGAAATTGCAAGAATACAAACAAAACTCATTTTTCATTTCGTTGGTGACTCTTTGCAGAACAGCAACACAGTACTACAGCACGAAGTCCTTCCCCCTTTTCTCTGACTTTTTGCTTGATACCATGATACCAATGAGTTTTTCTTTGAGTTTATCCCTTCCAGCTACTACGATATAAAAATATATACTTTCTCCTAACCTCTCTTTGAATTAGAATTGCGAGGAAAATGTAAACTCAACGATAGCGATATCTATTTGCCAAAAGTTTCTACCTTCGTAGTACTGGTATTTGTTTTTGAAGAAATTTACTGTCTCATTTCCAAGTAGAATCTTATCCATATATCGGTAAAATGTACTGTTGATGTTGCCTTTGAGACTCTCTGATTTCCATGCCACGGCCACAAGCCGCTTGCCAAACTATAACAAGGCTACTTTGACTGTGCCGCCCTCACTATCCTTTGTATAAGAATTCTTTTAACGGCTTTGCCTAACGTGAATACAGATCCACCAATTTAGGGAAAGTCACAAAACCTTGAACTGAAGAACAAAAAATCCAGGCGACCAAGCAAAATAATTATCCCTGCATCTGACAAGTGAATCGACTTGACTAGCTTTACTTCGGACTAAAACTACTATTACTGTCTCTTCCTTCACCATTCCAAAGTTTATCAGTTTCGATAGATAAACTGCACCAAATCCTTTTATATATTTTTTCCCAGGTGATATAGTCTGGCGTCGAGCCTCGCTTAAATCGATAACCATATGTTACATAAGACCTTAGTCAGGCAAGACCTAGGTCCACTATCTATCTGCACTTTTCTTCAAAACTCTTGGAGTTTGAAATCGGAATTCCGAGTCAAAGCAAATCAGAGAACCGAAAGGTTCGCAAAAAGGGGAAGAATTTGGCGAATGCTTCCAATCTTTATGTGTGTGTTCCATCCAAAAGTTAACGCTTTCGGAAAATGACCCAACGGTTAAGCCGATATCCTTTCTGGCCATGCTCAATTCGATGTCATCTATATAGGTTAGGACACTTAGTAGAGACAACGGCAACCACCTAGAGAGGCTTGGTTTGGCTGCATTTACGTTATCCTCTGTTCCAATCTTAAATTCTGAAGAAATAGCAATCAGAGCTAAACATTACCCTTCATTCACCATTCGCAAGTTAGTTGGCACTCGTGCCAAAAGGAGAGGAAAGGAGTAAAGAAAATGCGAACACTAGAAAGAGAGCGCTGAAGTTAGTTAGGAGCAGTCTGCTGCCTCCACTGCCGCGTCTTTTCTCCTAATAGTAAATTATGTGTACCCAAGCTAAGTATATATCTGTCGAGCGTCTACCTAGTTATTAGAGAAACTGTGGAGTTTCCTTGGAGAGTCTACTTTCCTGCTCCTCGTGTCTAGCATTGAAATTAGTTCCTCTTCTCTTCTAGATTCTAGAATCCAATGTCATGTAATGTTTTGTGTATCCCAAGAGAAGGAAAAGAGCGAATCTTTGGGTTCCCGACCGAGAAAGATCAACGCCAGAGTTTTCGGAACGTAGATCTACGGGTGGTTGAAAGAGGTTGTGTTTGCTGAACCAAAAGGAGAGGAGGTTCCATTCCAAAGTACACCTAATTCACCCAACAAATTATGAAAGATGATATGGATTCTGGCAGTTGGAGCTCAACCATGGAGTTACACTGTCCTCATATATTACACTTAATTAGAATCTATGAGAATTGACTTCAATTACAGACAATTAGAGCAAATTGTGTCCAATCTACACAATCAGCTTTCCAACTCTACTACCCTCAACCAATCCAGTCAACCAAACCAAAATCCAACCCGCCTGTGTAAAGAGAAAACGGGAACTTTGCGGAACCAATAAACTCATGTACATGTACAATCCCTATTCCTTCTGCTCTATCTATGTCGAGTGAGTGTGATTACAAATGTAGATCCAGATCGAAAAACTCCCCCCATTCATTCGTTTAAACTGAAAGGAAAGTTAGAACTCCATGAAACCAAAGTGGAGGAAAGCATCACAATTCCTCAATTGGATTCTATTCATGTACTCAACAACTAATAGAAGGGGGATTTCAAACCTCCTGCCGGCAAAA
>JAQGCM010000566.1:0-23617 GCA_034699705.1 Hymenaphorura dentifera | reverse complement strand
TATCAGATGTTCCACTTCCAGACCAAATTTCTTAGGCATATCTCCGTCACAAAATTTCAGAAAAATTCGAGCCTACTAAGACTGAGATTGACAACTGGTCCTCAAAATTTCGAAATTCTGCAGTAAAAACTACGCCCTGGGCTCGTGTTTCTAAAGTGGTCTTTATAGGATGGCCAACCCTGTATAAATGCAGCAGTGCTCTGCTGATGCTGACCGCACTCTTCAAGCTGGTGCAATATAGTTCATGGGTACCTGTGCCTAGTGCCAGGATCTACTTAATTTATCACTTTATTTGGTAAAAAGATTGCAATTTTATAAAATATTTAAGCATCAACACTTGCGATCTGCGCTGCAACAAAATACCAACAATGTCGTAATTTCAACAACGAGCAAAGTTCAACTGCATTCTTTAGTCAACGTAAAGATTCGCAACCTGGAACATTTGGCCAGAGGGCATTTGCAAGGTTGAAACAATCGTTCCTGCATTCCACAATAATTCAGGCTGAGCTCTTGATTTCGTCCGCCGGCCGAGCTAGACTTCAAGGCAAACGTCTTGATCCTTGTTAGCTCTTACATGACGATTTTAGTTTTTTGCCTTTGTTTAATAAATAAGTGGAGGGTTGTCAATTACATGATATGCAAAAACATTTTAAGCTGAAATCGAATCAAATCAAAAGTCTTTACTCAAGTACATGTAATGTATTACCAAATTCACTGGAGTGTACTGTTCTTAATTAACGGAAGCTCTTAATCTACAAGTTTTCTTTTTTTCTCAAATCAATGATTATGTTAAACAATAGTGAAAAACGCACAACACGTACTAATCTAATAATATTGCTTTCGAAGCGAAAGCAGCATATCAATTCACGCGGCAGCTAGAGTTCTCCGAGGCAAGGATTCCAATTTCATAGGCATCAATCTCCGTTTTGATTCGCAGTTGTTCTTGTATTAAATTATGAGCATTGCTCAGTTCTGCTTAAAGTTTGATTCCCGTTCTTTAAGGTTGTTCCAACGCATATTTCTTTCACTTTCAAATAACGTTTTCAAAAAATACGCCTTGGGCTCCTGGAGCTTCTGTTGTCTCTATAGTTGAATTATAAATTTTAATCCAAACAGAAGTAAACGACAGTTAGAAATCGAACTGTTGTGTCTAAGCTATATTTTTAGCAAGCTTGGTTAGGTAGTTTGCTTTTAATTCTCTTCTCAAAATTTTGCCAGATTGTGCTCGTGGAATTTCAGCAATAAATTCAATGCCGCCTTTGAGCTCTTTGTGTTTTGACACTTTTCCATTCAAAAATTCGTTCACTGTGGATTCCGTCAGAGCTAGAGATTTCCTAACAATATAAGCCCTCGGAAGTTCGCCAAATCTCTCATTGGGAACACCGATCACTGCAATGTCAACAACGTCCGGAAGTTTCCTAATTTCATCTTCTAGTTCAGCCGGAGAAACCTAGTATATAACACGAAAACGCTGGCTGCATTAGTAACAGCGAAATGAATTTGGTACAACTATTGACCAAACCATACCTGCAAAGCATTCACTTTTATTAGTTCTTTAATTCGGTCAACAATGTAGAAGCACCCGTCTTCATCATAATAACCAATGTCACCGGTATGGAACCACCCGTCAGAATCAATTGCTTCCGCTGTGGCTTCTTTGTTCCGACAGTATCCTTTCATGAGCTATTTTTATAGAACTGCTTAGCATTCCATTGAGTAACTAAATACCTACGTGCATTGTACTTTTAAATACCTGGGGCCCTTTAACACAAACTTCACCTCGAGACCCTGGGCCAAGAGCTAGCCCTGTGAAAGTATCAATTACTTTTCCTAAAGTACCAGAAATTGGAGTTCCACAAGACCCTAGTTTAGTATTTCCAAAGCTCCGATTCATCGCCATAACACATGGAGATGTTTCTGTCAATCCAAACAGTTCTTGAAAAAATATAAACTTTTCGGCTTTCTTCAAAAATTCATCACGAATGGTGGAGCTGGTCGGAGCTCCAGCAACTAATATGCAATCAACTGAATTTAAGTCTTCTGCAGTTATATCTGATGATTTAGCAATGAACGAAACCAATGGTGGGACCAGAGGTAGAAGAGTGGGCTGGTAAAATTAAGATTCCAGAATGTATTTGTATATTAGCAAGTGAGGTAATTAAATTAAATCTTTTTTACCTTAAAGTTTCTTAGATGCTTTGCAAACGCGGTCGCACAAAATTTGGGAATGCAGAGTGAATGTGACCCCAATATTTGATTCGCAAGGAGCACAATTAATCCATACGAGTGGAAGAAGGGTGGAACCTGTTTGCAAAGTAATTAATATAATTTTGATCCCGAAATGCCATCCAGCCTTACTCAAATTTTATTGACGAATGATCAGTCCGAATAAGCCTAACGGACAGACCAGTTTCTGAAGCATCATTTCGCATCCTAAGTTCTGGAAAAATGATGTTGAAAATCGCACTTGTGCTACTTGTACTGTTCCTGTACTTGTTTGTATTTGATTCGTACCAATAACATTCGTTCAGATTTGTTATCCGTCCGTCTACTCAAAACAGAATCCTCAATTTGAGCCAAATTAGAGCAAAGATTGGAGTGAGTGATTTCAACTCCTTTTGGAAGTCCCGTCGTTCCTGAAGAAAACGGTAAAATCGCCACCTCTTCCTTTGTATCGATTTGTGAGCCAGATAGAAAGTCGATTCCAGCCGAATTTGTAGTCAGCATATCCTTAAAATATTTACATCCTTCTTCCTCACCGCCGATTATAATGATTGTCATTGTTTGCATATTGTAACCGCTCTTAACAATTGTAGCAACTGGTAGAAATTGCGGAACTGTCACGATATATTTTGCTTTGGAACTGACAACCTGTCGAATTATTTCAGCTGAAGAAAAAACGCAATTAGTTCGCAATCATGAATGATCGAATGTTCACAAAACCGTACTTGGAGTGTATGATGGATTTATCGAAGAAACAGTTCCTCCAGCTTCCCAAACTCCAAATAGAACCACGGCATATTCTGGCATATTGGGAAGAATCACAGCAACCACTTCCCTTTGTTTAAAACCAAATTCCAACAGGGCGGCCGCAAAACTCTGACTTTGCCGATCAACATCACCGTGAGTTAATATTTTCCCGGTTTCAGCACATTCCTAAACCAAAGCAACTGAAATTCGTAGACAAGAACTGGAAAACTTTGACTTTGGCGATGAATATCGGCATAGGTTAGTATGTTTGCAGTCATCGCGCATTCCTTAGCAAAGAATTCGACTTAGCGCAGTATAATATTTAGCAGAGTTATCTTACTAGAGCAGGTAGATTTTCCTTCAAATGCAGATTTTGCCGAATAAATTCTGGAACAGTGAGTCCAGTCACTGCCTCAAAATTTGGCCCTGGAGATTTCACGATGAAGTCCTCTCCAATAATGTCATTGTGAGAAAGCTCACTGAATAAACGCATCGCTTATTTCTTCCTAGGAGATTTCTGTTAATTTCCCAAATATGTAACTACTGTATAATTTTTACAGTTCTTATGTATTTTCTAGTTTTGGTTTGCCATAAAATGTTCGTTGTCTTAAAATCAATTTTGTAATGGAATGGACTTTGTGAGCTCGAATCCTTACAGTCCACTAGTCGTGTCGTATGGGTCAGAATTTTAAAGTGATAACACAAATTCAAAGAGTGAATCACTAAATTCAACGACAAATGGAAAATTTGGACAGAACTTCCTATAAGCCCAAAAATAGTACAAGTAAAAGCGAAAGCTTTTTGCTAAAGTGCGAGGTACAAGATCAATGTCCAAATTCCACAAGAAAAACCCTACAAAGCAATACAGACCACTAGTTTAATTACATTAAAGCTATTAATGAACAGATAAAAGATTTTGCAAGCAAGTTCAGAGGTTGGATTTACTCAGTTAATCCAACCTCTGCAAAAATACTGAAACGAATTGATATTGAAGCTTTATGGGGAATTATAAGTAGCACAAAATATTTTGAACCTTGTGATCCACAGATCGTGCAAGGCTAATTCGACCTGAAACTTGAAATGCGTTCAAATTTGTGTGAAGCCTTAAATAGACTACATTTCGACGGATAATAAATAAAACTTATTATTGGTGGAATCAAATTCGTGTCATGATTCTAAAAGCCGAAAGGATAATTACTCGGGGTTTATTGAATTAACAAGAATCTAATTTGGTTCGGCCTGCGTAGATATTTAATCACATTAATTGGACCACTTATTCAGAATTTCTATACAGCGACGCAAATGTGTGCTCAATCAGCGATGCATTCACGCTTTGAAAAGCCGCAGCAATCGGCCGCTATTGATCTTACGCTAGAACCACAAGCTTCGATTACGCTGATAACTTAAATTAAGCATCCGACGATGTTTTTGTTTTGTCTACACGTGCTCGCATTTTTTCGAAAATCCACCCACATGTAGATATCCTTCTTTCGATCCTGTCCGCACACAGTTATGGTTATAATCTATCTTTATTGATTTGTTTATCTTTCTCATTAACTTTTCATTACATTACATCATAAGCTGATACAAAATACCGGTGTATTCGAGGCGAGGTAATTTTCTTCCACTTTTCAAATCGTAAGAAAATTCAGAAATTAGCCAATTAGATTTTAATTAGAATTTAATGAAAGGATGGTTTCAAGACAAATGTCGTTTAGGTGTTGTAGCCAAACGTTGCAAGCACGCTTGTGTACGCAAGTTGTACGTAAGTAGTTTTTATTATCTCCGGCACGATAATAAAACTAAACTGGAACTGAAATTGAAATTTTTTTGGTCTCATTTGTCAAGTTTCGAATCACATTTAGATAAAAGTATCGAGTTTTTCTGTGCCCTACACATTCAACTTTCACTTTAAGAGCAAATTATAGAAATGCCACACCTGGACAAGGCAATCAACTCAGAATAGCTACTTTAATATTTGACATTAACAACTTAATCGGCAATGCTAACGTCGAGAAAAGTCTATCAATTTGTTGCCTTTTACAGTTTCTTTTGATTCCTTTCGCTTTAGATTCGCTCATTAATCAGTTTCGCGGATATGGTCATTAGAATTTGACCGTTGTCGCTTTTGTGGTAATGTATCAAAGAGTAACTATGAACTCAATTATTTTTATTTATCTAAACCCCGACACTGTCCAGTCTAACATGTGTGGACTTCATGAATATTTTCTCCTGGAGTTGTCACGTACGAATTGAGTGAATTCTAATTCACCCTTTGCCCATTAAAAAGTATTAGCGGATATCACATCTGGATAGTTTAACTCGATATTAACCTGATCGATTGCTGTACCTGTATTTGCTGCCAAAACGCGCAAACTACCCCACATTTCAAACAGAGCACTAACAAACCTTTTGACGATATTTTACAAATACATTTTGTTCGTACATAAACTCCATTTGTTAAAAAAAAACAATAAATAAACTTTTGCAAAATTGTAAAACCCTGGTTTGCATGGCCAATCCATCCAAGTCCTTCGTTTAGATAAAATTCAAGAAAATTAACCCGGATGAATACTTTTCACCTTGATGACAATCTACAAAATGCAGCAAAATTGATACCAGACTGTACAGAATAAGTAACCGGTGCAATGCAGGCTCGTGAGCAACTAGTACCAGGGTCTATTGATTCTACTTCACTTATTTGGTGAAGATTTTGCAGTTTTGAAATAGTCAAATTCTGCAGAAAGAATCGTCAGTATTGTGCACACTCTTGATTTAACCCTCAAATATTTAATTGAGACTTGAAATTTGCTCTAACAAAAGGCCAACATGTTCTCAATTTCATTATTATGAGGAGCAAAGAACTGGATTTGTTTCGAAGAGGTAATGGTAAAGAGTAGGTTAGGGTATAGATATTACTAGTTTCCAAGGTTGTAAACAATTATTTACGCATACATCAATTCGGGCTGATTTCTTGATTTCATGCGTCGAGTTATGGAACTCAAGGCAATCAACTTGTGTCTAGAAGATTTTGCATGTTTTGTGCTGGTTTAATTAATCTTCGGTACTGGATTGTCTACTGCATACGAATTCATTGCCGTACCAAAAAATGTAGTCAGAAATCAAATCAAGTTTTTGTTCAAATGTCATCAAAATTAATGCTTTGTACTGTTCCGAGGCAAGAATTCCGATTCAAGACGCATCCACCAGGATTTGGTTCACGGTTCTTCTTGTCCTAAAATATGAGCACCGATCATTTCTGCTTACAACAGGATATCATTTTTTTTTACTATCGTGTCAGCTCATAAAATTCCAGATGATTATGTATCTTTAGCTGAATTTTATTTCAATAAGTAAAAGTGTAAGTAAAATTAAATTAGGAACACCACCAGAAACCCTAATTTTCTAACATATATTTCTCACCAAGCTTGGCCAAGTAGTTTGCTTTTAATTCTCGTCTCAAAATTTTGCCAGATTGTGCTCGTGGAATTTCATCAACAAATTCAATGCCGCCTTTTAGCTCTTTGTGTTTTGACACTTTCCCATTCAGAAATTCATTTACTTTGGATTCAGTCAAAACTTGAGATTTCCTAACAATGTATGCCCTTGGAAGTTCCCCAAATCTCTCATTGGGAACACCGATCACTGCAACGTCAACAACGTCCGGAAGCTTCCTAATTTCATCTTCTAGTTCAGCTGGAGAAACCTAGTAATACAAAAACTGCATTAGTAGCAGCAAAACGAATTACTACCAGTGATCAAATCGTACCTGCAAAGCATTCACTTTTATTAATTCTTTAATTCGGTCAACAATGTAGAAGCACCCATCCCCGTCGAAATATCCAATGTCACCGGTATGGAACCACCCGTCAGAATCAATCGCTTCTGTTGTGGCTTCTTTGTTCCGATAGTATCCTTTCATGAGCTAATTTTATAGAACTGCTTAGCTTTCCGTCGAGAAATTAAATACAAAAAGATAATTTTAAATACCTGAGGTCCTTTAACACAAACTTCACCTCGGGACCGGGGGCCAAGATTTTGACCTGTGCAAATATCAATGACTTTTCCTAAAGTTCCAGAAATTGGAGTTCCACAAGATCCCAGTTTAGTATTTGCAAAGCTCCGATTCATCGCCATAACACAAGGAGATGTTTCTGTCAATCCAAACAGTTCTTGTACAAATACAAACTTTTCTGCTTTCTTCAAGAATTCATCACGAATTGTTGGGCTGGTCGGGGCTCCAGCTACTTCTATGCAATCAACTGAATTTAAGTCTTCCTTAGTTATGTCGGGTGATTTAGCGATGAACGATACAAGTGGTGGGACCAGAGGCAGAAGAGTGGGCTGATTAAATTATAATTCCATAAGGTATTTGTGTACCAGTAAGCGTGTGTGAGGTTATCCTTTTTACCTTAAAGTTTCTTAAATGTTTAGCAAATATGGTCGGGCTAAATTTGGGAATGCAGAGTGAATGGGACCCCAACATTTGGTTCGAAAGCAGCATAATTAATCCATACGAGTGAAAGAAGGGTGGAACCTGTTTGAGTAGTAATTAATATAATTTTGATTCTGAAATGCCTGTCAAACTCAAACTGACGAAGGACTTATGGAATGTCCAAACGACCAGTTAACACAACAGCAACAGCATTATTTCAAGCGTTTATGTTGGATTCATACCAATAACATTCGTTCAGTTTTGTCATCCGTCCGTCTACTCAAAACAGAATCTTCAATTTGAGCCAAATTAGAGCAAAGATTGGAGTGAGTGATTTCAACTCCTTTTGGAAGTCCCGTCGTTCCTGAAGAAAACGGTAAAATCGCCACCTCTTCCTTTGTATCGATTTGTGAGCCTGATAAAAAATCTATTCCACTGGAATCTTTTGTCAGCATGTCCTCATAGGATTTACACCCTTCTTCTTGCTCGCCGATTGTAATGATTGTCGTTTTTTGCATATTGTAATTGTTCTGAACAATAGTAGCAACCGGTAAGAATTGTGGAATTGTCACGATATATTTTGCTTCGGAACTAACAAGTTGTCGAATCATTTCCGCTAAAGAAAAATTTCAATCACAATCACAAATGGCCGAATGTTCACAAAATCTTACTTGGAGTGTACGATGGATTTATCGAAGAAACAATTCCTCCAGCTTCCCAAACCCCAAATAGAACAACGGCATATTCTGGCAGATTAGGAAGAATCACAGCAACCACTTCCCTCCGTTTAAACCCAAATTCCAACAGGGCGGCCGCAAAACTTTTACTTTGGCGATGAACATCACCATGGGTTAATATTTTCCCGGTCTCAGCACACTCCTAAACCAAAGCAAGTCCCAGCAAGAATTATTCAATTATTGTGATTTTTCCCAAACATCATCTTATCCGCCACTTACTAGAGCTGGAGAATTTTCTTTTAAATGCAAATCTTTCCAAATATATTCAGGAATTGTTAATCCTATCACTGCTTCAAAATTTGAACCAGGAGATTTGACAATGAAATTTGAACTAATAAGGCTTGTACGGACGCTGACGACCATGTTAAGAATTTGAGCGTTTATTTTTACACAGTGAGCAGTAAAATATTAGCTAGAACAATTCTAGCTAATTTAGATTCAATTCTTCAATTAACTATTAACAGCAATCGTAAGAATTTATTAAGACCACCTTCATGTCTGGATTTTAGATAAAACTGCGCAGATATTCCATTCGACTGTTGCACTTAGCAATTAGTAAAAAAAATTCATGGAGAGAACTGGTTTGACGATATTCAGAGCGCAAGTCAATCACACCTCACACGTGTACTAAGGAAAGAATAGCCAGGAGGGTATTAATTGGATTAAAAATTATATTCTATGACTTGAAGGACGCTGATGGTAGCGTAGTAGGCAAGCAAATCTAAGTATTTGGACAATTAAACTATCTATTGTTGACGCTTGTTGTGTCTGAACTTGCTAAATTGCTCGCTTTCTTGAAAAACCAAACTGGTTGTACAAGAAGGATCTACGGGTAAGTCAAATCAAGTTAGTAACTAACTATTAGTTCCGTGTGACCTTGACTCAGCAGTGGCAAAACCTTACCATCTGCACAACTTTGTTGCTGAAAAATAGTTCGTTACGGCGAGAGTTTGAGCCGGAAATAAAATATGACAAAATTGTTCTCGACAAATTGTCAAGAACAACTTTCTAATGTGCTCATTATGCCCATAGCATTCATTGCACTTAAACTTGAGATTCTCTTTTGATGCTCTTCTCAAAGTTTTGCCAGATGCTGATTTTTGCATAGCAGCAAAGAATTCAGTGCTTGCTTTGAGCTGTTTATGTTTAGATATTTTGTCAGTACAAGTAGTCGTTGACATTGTGCAAATTGTGTTCAGGAAAAGCTTGTGATTTCCTCATGCTCTTGGCACTTGTACTCTCGTTAGGAAACGCCAACGACGACTGCACTCCACCAACTTCAGGATGTTAACAAAGTTCATTTCTAATTCTGCTGGAGCCGCCTAACCAAATATTAAGATTTCTTAAATCTAGCAACTTACAGACAATCTTCTGACACTTCACACACTCACTCATCAATCTTGCATGTTCTTGTGAATAGTTTGTTTAATTTACAGGATTAATACTCAATAAACACATCCTGATCTTTGTGATCTTGTTCTTGTACACGACTCGTCAGCACTTAGCAGTTGAAGAACATCTAACCAATATATCAAAACTAGCCATTGTTTCAATGTCACCTTCAAACCACCTATTCAAAGGTGACATTTTAATCATGCAATTAGTCAAGTAACTCAATCCATATCCAAACAAGTAGGAAAGAAATTCGCTGTAGTAAACAACTTAATTGTGTTGAAAATATTTTGTTGTCCACTCAATGATGAATTCATTGATTCTACATAATATTGTAGGCTTGTGCATCATACTTGAAAATTATACAATATACAGGCCCATAGCAACTCTACTTGTTGTTTTATTTGATGGGCTCCATTCTGGAAGTGGGTCAGGGGGCATGTTTTGGCAGGGGAAAGCTTAAGGCAGTCGTGTGTTCCATTCCCAGTCCAAGTCCCAATCTCAAAATCTCTTTAATAAACTCGAATATATTCCCCTAAAATCTATTTAACAAGTGTCAGAGTTCATACAGTAAGTTAAACTAAATTTATCATGATGCATCAGCTTTTTTATCATCACTTTGCTTTAACAAATAGTCTGCCTTTAATTCCCTTCTCAAGATTTTACCCGATGGTGACTTTGGAATGAAATCGACGAATTGAATCCCTCCTTTGAGTTCTTTGTGTTTGGAAAGTTTACAACTCAATAATTCGTTCACTTGCGATTCCGTCAGAGTTTCAGATTTCCTAACAATATATGCTCTTGGCAATTCACCAGCCCATTCATCTGGAATTCCGATTACGGCTGCGTCAACAACTCCAGAAATCTTCCGAAGTTCGTCCTCGAGTTCTGCAGGAGCAACCTAAATTGTTGTTACAAATTGAACAGAAATCGTTCTTTATTAAATTTTTCATACAACCAGTAGTTGTCTGTCATCTTTTGATCTGGGTGTATGCGTACCTGAAAACATTTGACTTTTATAAGTTCTTTCAATCTGTCAACAATGAAAAAGCATCCGTCCTCGTCATAATAACCAATGTCACCAGTATGAAACCAACCGTCAGAGTCGACAACGTGTTTGGTTGCCTCTTCGTTCCGAAAATATCCTTTCATGATCTTAGTTGGTTACCATTACAGATTAGACTTTTAGAAATTAGCACCTTATAATATTAAAAATCTGCCAACCTGTGGTCCCTTAATGCAAATTTCACCACTTTCTCGTTGGCCAAGACTTTTCCCAGTACTTATGTCAACAATTTTTCCAAGCGTTCCGGGTAAAAGTGTTCCGCAAGACCCCAACTTACTGTTTCCTTTACTACGATTCATGGTGAACACACAAGACGTTTCTGTCAATCCATACATTTCTTGAAAAAATACAAATCTCTCTGCTTTCTTCAAAATTTTGTCGATAATGGCAGTTCCCACAGGTGCCGCTCCAACTTGAATACATTCGACAGAAGCTAACTCCTCTGAGGTAAAATCAGGAGAGTTTGCGATGAATGAGGCCAACGGTGGGACAATTGTTATCGTGGTTGGCTAAATAATGGTAATCGTAGAATTCACTCATTCTTGCAAAAATCGTGAAATTTTGTTCAATTTTTTCATATTCCTTACTTGAAAGTACTTGAAAGCTTTCAAGAATTTTTCCGGCTGAAATTTTGGAATGCAGAGCAACTTGGTTCCCAAATATTGATTGTTTAGCAGAAGGATCACAATGCCATACGAATGAAAGAACGGCAGAACCTGATTGAATATAAACATGAAAATTTTGATTTTCAGATTAAAACGTCAGCATTGATTGAAACTGCAAACAGAGAGGCAGTAGTACCCCCAACAAACGTTCAGGACTTCCATCAATCCGTTTGCTCAACACAAAGTCCGGAATAGTAATTTGAGCCAAATTAGAGCAAAGATTGGAGTGAGTTAGTTCGACTCCTTTTGAAGTCCCCGTAGTTCCTGAGGAGAATGATAACAGTGCAACTTCTTCCTTTGTATTAATTTTGGAGCCTTTCAAAAATTCAACTCCGACAGTATTTGCAGTCAACATTTCTGCATAAGAATGGCAACTTTCTTGTTGTTCACCGATCATAATGACTGACTCTAATTTTGGACACTTTTTCTTTGTTGCAAATATTTTTGGAAGAAATTGTGGAGTAGTAACTATAATTTTCGCTTCAGACATCGTAATCTGCTGAACTAGTTCGTCTAAAATTTAACAAAATATTTGATATGATTGGATACTTTTGAGAAATTTTCAATTGTAGAAATTAATATTTTAAAGAATAAGTACTTTCGGTATAAGTAGGATTTGCGGGAGATGCAATGCCACCAGCCTCCCATATGCCAAAAAGAACTACTGCGAACTCCGGTGTATTAGGAAGAACCAATCCGACCACATCCCTGCGCTGTAGACCTAATTTGATCAGTGCTGTTGCAAAACATCGACTTTGATGATAAACATCGCCATGAGTTAAGATTTTTCCAGTTTCAGCACACTCCTTAAAATTGTTTGAAAATAAATTTTATTTTAACGAAGCCTATATATCATCCAAGTTCTGCAACTTACAAGAGCCGGTGCATTTTCTTTCAAATGCAAATCTTTCCAAACAAATTCTGGAACTGTGACTCCAACCTCGGCTTCAAGATTTGGACCTGGGGATTTGACTGTAAAATCTGGACCAATTAGTCGACCAGAGCCTGACTCGCCTGCAGTCATCGCCATCACTGAGTTGCAATAGTTTATCAAAACGACAATACTACTCGGATTGATTTTAAGGAATTGGATGAACTAGTTGGATATTAGATTATGTTGGATGACTTTCTAATGCCCCTGCAATTAGATTGGTGGCCAATTCTTAATTAAATTCTGGAATACAGATCGTTAATCTCTGAACTAGTCAATGCACAGCTTATTTCGTATTTCTTGTTTGAGTCTTGAGTCATTATTTGATCTGGTATTTAACGTCACAATCTGTGCCATTGACCTGTAAACATCTTGGCCAAAATTCAAATCATCAGCGGGCTGTGATTAAATGTATTTATAAGGTTGCATGGTTTTCAAGGATCGAATAACGCAATTTAGACTGACGATTGCAACCATTCTCAATGCCATTAAAACACAACTGATGTTATGTTATCATATCAAAGGAAGACCGTGCAAATCAAAATCATTCTTGAGGAAAATATGTATATGCAGTAATATTTTTTTTGCCTACCCAATAGTCAAAGGGTAAAGGATAGCATGCACGGATTCTAGAATTTGTCAGATTTAACTGCTTTCGAATTCTTGCAAAAGTGATTAAATCGCGTTGAAAATGTAAAAGGAGTTAAAAGACTTTATTCTTCTCGACCTTGCAATTGGCTTGAACTCGGAAAGTTTTATCAAAAGTAGTCTGAAGGAGTCTGAAGCTGTGGTGTTGACAACTTGCGATAAAGCAATATGACGAAATTTTCTTTAGTGTTTGTTGGGGTACACAATTGCCACTAAAAGAATCGTCGATAAATTTATTTTTCTTAGTTTTTAACATGATCAGGGAAAGGGAAAGGACATCCAAATGAACTGTGAAATGAACTGTAGTACAACATAAAACTCATATTTTAAAATCAAATCTAGTTGAGAATTGAACTCTCAACTAGACGACAATAATAATGTAAATAAATTGCTCTGATTTTCTCCACTACTCTGCAAACTTTAAACTAAAATCCAAAATATTGAATATAACGAAAACGATGCTAATGAACATGGTTTTTGCCAAACTACAAAGTTGTCCCAACTCATAATCAGGATGTATTCCAGAACTCGTGTGAATTTATTCATTTTCTTTTTATAACAGCCAATTAGTGAAATAATGAAAATGTAAGACTAGTTGGCGAAAATTTTGATTGCTTCCGGAATTAAGCCAGGGAATTATTATGTTTAAAAGCCAACATGATAAAAGGGCAATCAAATAGAGTGAATTTCTTGGATCCAAGAAACCTGAGTTGATCAAGGATTTGACATAATCGTGTGGCTAAGTTTAGATTGGAATTCCTGAATACCTTAAAGTTTTCTTGCTAAATCCAAAGTCAAAAATTGAGCTTTGCGTTGAAAGAGTTTTGAGAAGAACAATTGGAGAATGGTGAGTTTGAGGAAGTTCGTTTGTTTCCCGACACACACCCGGAAGGCCTTTCTCAAAACGTACCATCTTGTATCCAGTAAATGAAGCCGAAATTAAAATCAAATTTGAAATTCAAAAGATCGCGATTAATTCTACTATTTCTTGTCTCCAAGCTTAGATAGATAATCCGCTTTTAATTCCTTCCTCAAGATTTTACCAGAGGCTGCTTTCGGAATTTCGGCAATGAATTCTATGCCCCCTTTGAGCTCCTTGTGCTGCGAAACTTTTCCTTTCAAGAATTCGTTTACTTTGGCTTCCGTTAGAGATTCGGATTTCCTAACGATGTAGGCACGCGGAAGTTCACCGGACCGCTCGTCTGGAATTCCGATTACTGCAACGTCAACAACGTCGGGAATTTTCCGAAGTTCATCCTCCAGTTCAGCTGGAGCAACCTTAAATTGTTCAAAAATAAATGTGGAAATGCAAAATATATGGATTCTGTCGAGAATTACCTGCAATCCTTTGACTTTGATCAATTCTTTTAATCGATCAACAATGAAAAAACACGCATCTTCATCAATGTAGCCAATGTCACCGGTATGAAACCATCCCTCAGAGTCTATGACGTTTTTAGTTGCTTCCTCATTTCGGAAATACCCTTTCATGACCTAATCGGTCATATTTTTGTAAAATATGTTTTTGCAAAAAGTTAATTATTGTTGGAATTTGGCTAACCTGAGGTCCCTTGATGCAAATTTCGCCGTTTTCACCTTGAGCAAGACTTTTGCCGGTGTTTACGTCAATAATTTTGCCTAAAGTTCCGGGTACCAATGTACCGCATGATCCGAGTTTACTGTTACCTTTGCTCGGATTCATGCATAAAGCGGCTGGAGAAGTTTCAGTCAAACCGTACATTTCTTGGAAGAATACAAACTTTTCAGCTTTCTTTAAAATTTTGTCAATAATGGCCCTTCCCACTGGAGCTGCCCCAACTTGGATACACTCAACAGAAGCCAAATCCTTTGCAGTAAAATCAGGTGAGTTTGCGATAAATGAGACCAGTGGTGGGACAATCGTCAAAGTGGTTGGCTGTAGCATTAGAGTAGGATAATTTATAGCTTTAGAAATAGAATTATTAGCAAAATAGATTGAACATGATCTAATTACCTGGAAATGCTGGAAAGCTTTGAGGAATGTGTCGGGTTTAAATTTTGAAATGCAGAGTAGATTTGTTCCCAAAAACTGATTAGTTAAGAGGAGGGCCGTGAGCCCAAAAGAATGAAAAAACGGCAGAACCTTGTTTTCGAAAAAGATTCATCCTTGAATTGAAATTTGGCAAACCATTAAAATTTTGAAAACTTTAGGCAATGTTACCCCCAATAGTCGTTCCTGTTTTCCGTCCGTCCGTTTGCACAACACGAAATCCGGTGTGCTAAGTTGTGCTAAATTAGAGCAAATATTGGAATGCGTGAGTTCTACTCCTTTCGGCGGACCTGTCGTTCCCGATGAGAACGGCAAAATTGCAACTTCTTCTTTTGTATCAATTTTAGAGCCTGTCAAGAATTCAACTCCGGAAGAATTTTCTGTCAGCAATTCTGCATAAGAATGACAGCCTTCTTGTTGTTCACCGATCACAATGACTGACTCTAATAGTGGACACGTTTTCTTTGCTGCAAGTATTTTTGGAAGAAATTGGGGAATCGTAATTATGATTTTCACTTCAGCCATTGTAAACTGCCGAACTAGTTCGTCTGAAACATAAGAAAGCAGTTAATAATACTATTCAATATTTCTTCAAAAATTATGGAATAGGCCAATTTATAATAAAGAAACTAAGTACTTTCGGTATAAGCAGGATTTGCTGGAGTAGCAATGCCACCAGCTTCCCATATTCCAAAAATAGCGACTGCGAACTCCGGTATATTAGGAAGAACCAATCCGACCACATCCCTGCGCTGTAGACCTAATTTGATCAGTGCAGTTGCAAAACTTCGACTTTGGCGATAAACATCGTCATGAGTTAAGATCCTTCCAGTTTCAGCACACTCCTGAAAATTGTTTGAAAATCAATTTAATTTCAGCCGAAACCAAAAGGCAATATTTCACCCAGGTTTCGTAACTTACGAGAGCCGGTGCATTTTCTTTCAAATGCAAATCCTTCCAAACAAATTCTGGAACTGTGACTCCAACCACGGCTTCAAGATTTGGGACTGGGGAATTGACTGTAAAATCTGGACTAATTAGTCCAGCAGAGGCTGACTCGCAAGCAGCCATTGCCAACGTTGATTTGTAATCTTTCTTCAAAATTCTGATTCCTTTTAAAGGATATGATGAACTAGTTGGAATGTTGGAAATATGTTCTAGTGATCCCACTATTGGCTGGAGGACCAATTCTTATTTCAAATCTGGAATTCTAAACGTTGCATAGTTCTAAATCGTACTGACCGATTCTCTGACAAGTAGACAGACCAAAGTATTTCTATTTCAAGAATCTTGAGTCCGGTTACTTGCTTGGCGTTTAACCTTACAATCTATTCGATTGACCTGGTCCTCTTGGAAAAAATTGAAATCATCGACGAGCTGTCATGTAATCCATTTAAGGTTACAATTTATTGCAACGATCGAATGATACAATTTACAGCTCTGTCAACAGTACCTAGGTGTGAGAATCTAAGCGCCACAAGCGTCAGATGAGTCTCAATTGCATAGAATGAATAATGACTTGATTACGTAATATTTTTTAAATGAAAACCCAGTACAGTAAAATATGCATTCATTGCATTCGCATTGAAAAGAATATTTGTATTAATAATAATTTTTGGTAGTCGAGCCGTCAAAGGCTAAAAGGTCATCAGCACTGGTTCTGTAGATCGTCTGATTTTACTCTTCTCGAATCCTTGCTAATTAGCCCAGAAATTGTAAAAGAAGTTGAAAGAGAAACACTTTCTTCCTCGTCCTCTTGACCTTCCCGGCCTGAGCACAGAAATTCTTATCAAACTTTATGTAGTTTGCCAAGCAGTTCATAGTCCGATTTTATTCAAGTGCCAGCATTGACCATCTAATTCAAAACTTCCTACGAACAATGGCTCCACAGCGTTGAGGTACACAGGTACAGTATTGCCAGAATCATGAATCAATTTATTAGGCAAATTTTTTCCAAAAATTTACTTCTTCATCTTAAACACGATGGAAGCCGTGATACATTGTTTGTTTCGTTTTCAAGTCAACTTGCAAGGACATCGAAATGAACACAAATTAACATAGGACAGTCGTAGTCTTTCAAAATCAAATCAAGTTGAGCATTGTTAAGTCAGCAAATTATCATTGTGATGACATTTTGCTGATTGACGAAATCGATTAATAATTGCGAAATTTGTGTAATATCCACAAATCAACATTCATATCAATATTTACAATTGACAATTAACACCCAAATCAAACGATGTGTTTTTTTTACTCTGAAATTCCACACAATGCTCATTAAGAAAACGTTGTAATCGAAATAGTTTTTGCTCATTGTGAATAGTCATATTCAGAATGAATTCCAGAACTCATCGGAATTTACTCATTTTTTGCGTCCAGTATTTAGTTGAATAATGAAACGTAGAGGCCAATCGGTGAAAAGTTTGATTGTACCCGTCCAGACTGGAACTGGAACCCGTCAATTATTTACCAAAATCTGCATGCATCCATTCGTCTTTCGTCATTACAATTAGTAATAATGCTTCCTATTTCGCATCCCCATGTTTAGACAGATATTCCGCTTTTAATTCTTTCCTCAAGATTTTCCCAGAGTTAGCTCTCGGAATCGCGTCAACAAATTCAATTCCTCCTTTGAGTTGCTTGTGTAGAGAGATTCTGCCATTCAAGAATTCGTTGATTTTGGATTCTGTCAAGGCTTCCGATTTCCGGACAATGTATGCTCTAGGGAGTTCACCAGCTCTATCATCTGGGATTCCGATCACTGCAACATCAATAACTTCAAGGATTTTCGAAAGTTCATCTTCTAATTCCGCTGGAGCTACCTAATTTGCAGAAATCAAATATTGAATGTGAATTCTTAAAATTTTGTAACCTTTGCTCGTGGCCGTTCTCACCTGCATGCCCTTGACCTTTATGAGTTCTTTGAGTCGGTCAACAATGTAAAATCCTCCTTCTTCATCATAATATCCAAGATCACCTGTGTGAAACCAACCTTCCGAGTCGATAGTGTTTTTTGTGGCTTCCTCATTCCGAAAATATCCTCTCATAATCTGATTTATTAAAATTCAAAGCATGAAGCACTTAAGTGTTCTTAGCATTTCCAAAATTATTCTGCTTACTTGAGGTCCTTTGATGCAAATTTCTCCAGCCATTCTTGGCTCAAGGCATTCTCCGGTGATAACATCAATAACTTTTCCAAGTGATCCGGGCACTAGTTTCCCTATATATCCAGGTCTCTCTTCACTAATTGAACCGGAAGCCATCGCAGTAGGAGAAGACTCCGTCAACCCGTACATGTTTTGAAAAATGAAAACTTTCTCGACTTTCTTCAAAAACTTCTCTCTAATGGCTACGCTGAGCGAACCAGCACCAGACTGGACGCATTCGACAGACTCAAAATCCTTCGTAGTTAGCTTGGAAGTATTAGCTAGGAATGAAATCAAAGGTGGGACAAGCGGCAGAATTGTCGGCTAAATGTAAAAAAAAAATCATAAGGTCGTTATTATCAAACTCGTCTAAACTATAAATACAAAACACAAAAATTAATTACTTGAAATCTTTTGATATATTCAGGGAATGTGTCCGGACCAAATTTTGGAACGCAAAGCATATGAGTTCCCAAGTATTGGTTGGTCAGAAGTACGTTTAATCCGTAGACGTGAAAGAATGGCAGAACCTGAGAAAACAAAAGTTGATTGGAGCTTTTGAAATCGAGATCAATTTCGTGCAAGTGAAAACATTTTTACCAGCATTATTCGGTCAGCTTTGTCAGATAATCGCTTGCTCAACACATACTCGAGTGTTCCACTCTGACCCAATTTTGAGCACATATTAGAGTGGGTAAGTTCTACTCCCTTTGGAAGTCCTACTGTTCCTGAAGAGAATGGCAAGACGGCAACCTCATCCTGTGTATCGATCTCCGAACCTTTCAGAAATTTAGTTCCGGCAGAATCGGTAGTTATCATGTCAGCATACGAGAGACACCCTTCTGTCGGGTCACCGATATTAACGATCCACTTCAGCTGAGGACATGATGGCTTTCCCTGGAGGATAGTTGGAAGAAATTGCTGAGTTGTGACAATCATTTTTGCTTCAGACAATATGAAATGTCGAGCTAGTTCGCCTGAAATAAAATGGAAAATTGTAGTTCAGTACCATAGTTCAGTGGACGAGCTTGTTCGAAATATTGCAAGAACCTTTAGTGTATGTTGGATTTGTCGGAGTAGCAATGCCACCAGCCTCCAATATGCCAAAAAGAGCTACTCCAAACTCTGGCATATTAGGAAGAACCAACGCGATCACATCCTTCCGTTTAATGCCTAATTTGATCAGTGCAGTCGCAAAACTTCGACTTTGGCGATAAACATCGTCATGAGTTAAGATCCTTCCAGTTTCAGCACACTCCTGAAAATTGTTTGAAAATAATTTAATTTCAGCCCAAGTCAAAAGGCAATATTTCACCACACTTTCGTAACTTACGAGAGCCGGTGCATTTTTTTTCAAGTGCAAATCCTTCCAAACAAATTCTGGAACTGTGACTCCAACCACGGCTTCAAGATTTGGGCCTGGGGACTTGACTATAAAATCTGGACCAATTAGTCCACCAAAGTCTGACTCGGAGGCAGGCATCGCTAGCGTAGATTTGGAACCTTCTTTTCAAAACCACAATAGTGTTCGGATAGTTTTTTTTCCGGAATCGGAATTCGCAATGAACTAGTTAGAAATGCTTCTAGTGTCCCCACATAGCATGATTTAAAATTTAGAATACTGAACGTTTCATCGTTCCAAATCGCACTGATATTAAATTCTTTCTCAACTAGTATATCCACTCAAGTATTTTTGTTTCAAGGATGTTAAGTTTGCTTTCGCGACCGGTTTTTAACCTCACGATCTGAAGGAATGCACTGGTCTGCAGCTCTTGGACAAAATTGAAATCGTCTACGAGCTGCGGCTTAATAAATTTAAGAAAGAATGTAATAAATAGTGACATAGGAATTCACATTTTTCGCATTATTTGGCAACTCTTTTAGCGACGATACTGGTTTTACATTAGTGTGTTGCACTAGCTCAAGGCATGCCACCCTTACTTTGTCTGTCTATGTCTGAGTGCTTGAAATTTATTACGAGACAAGGAAAGACGCTCTCAGACAGACAAAGCCATCAGACGCATAATCTTAGCGTTTGGAATAAAACCACAAAGATAGTCGAGCGAAGAAGAGAGTGAAAGGATTTTGAATGAGCAGATGCAATGCAAATTGGACTTTAGATTCAAGAATTATAATTAGGGATCAGAGTCCAAAGACGATGAGTGAGGTTTGGAAGTTCTACCCAATAGCATTGCAGGCAGAGTTGATTGTGGAATCTCAAATTGTAGAAAGTAAAAGTAAATCATGACATGATTTGATAAGTCCAAACTATTCCCATGACATGTTTCGAGGGAGATTGTTGTGATCCCATGACCCCCCAAAACAACTAAAAATCCATGGAATCACGTTGAGTATGTAAATCAGTATTGGAACTACATAAATTGAAGTTCAATAGCTTCTGGACTTTTCTTCCTGAAAGTCTTTATCAAAATATACTCTTGTAACTGGTAACTGAAGCCGGTATTCTAATCAAACACAAATTTCTAATGACCTAGATTAATTCCATTATTTCTTGCCCGTACGTTTGGATAGATATTCTGCTTTTAATTCCCTCCTCAAGATTTTACCGGAGGCTGCTTTCGGAATTTCGGCAATGAACTCTACACCCCCTTTGAGCTCCTTGTGCTTCGACACTTTTCCGCTCAAGAATTCGTTTACTTTGGATTCTGTTAGAGCTTCGGATTTCCGAACAATGTAGGCGCGCGGAAGTTCACCGGACCGTTCGTCTGGAATTCCGATAACTGCAACGTCAACAACTTCAGGAATTTTCCGAAGTTCATCCTCCAGTTCCGCCGGAGCAACCTTAAATTGTTAAAAAATTAATACGGAAGGCAAAAAATATACGGATTCTGTTAAATACCTGCAATCCCTTGACTTTTATCAATTCCTTCAATCGATCAACAATGAAGAAGCACCCGTCCTTGTCGTAGTAGCCAATGTCACCGGTATGAAACCATCCCTCAGAATCTATGACGTTTTTAGTGGCTTCCTCGTTTCGGAAATATCCTTTCATGACCTAATCGGAAATCGGTCACAGATTTATTGAATATTTGAAATGTTTCAAAAATAAACAATGGTAGGAATTTGATTGACCTGCGGTCCCTTGATGCAAATTTCGCCGTTTTCGCCTTGACCAAGACTTTCCCCTGTGTTTACATTGATCACTTTGCCTAAAGTCCCGGGTAACATTGTTCCGCACGATCCGAGTTTACTATTTCCCTTGCTCCGATTCATGGTTACAGCAGCTGGAGAAGTTTCCGTTAAACCGTACATTTCTTGGAAGAATACAAACTTTTCAGCTTTCTTTAAAATTTTGTCAATAATGGCCCTTCCCACTGGAGCTGCCCCAACTTGAATACACTCAACAGAAGCCAAATCCTCTGCAGTAAAATCAGGAGAGTTTGCGATAAACGATACCAGTGGTGGGACAATCGTTAAAGTGGTTGGCTATAGAATCAGAATCGGAAAATTATTAAGTTAATTATATGGAATTTTTCCTAAAAAATCATAATTTTAGAAAAGAAGTGTTTTGAAAATAAACTGAACACGATGTAGTATTACCTGGAAATATTTGAAAGCTTTGAGGAATGTATCAGGTTGAAATTTTGGAATGCAGAGTAGATTTGTACCCAAAAACTGATTGGTAATTAGGACGGCTGTGAGTCCAAATGAGTGGAAAAAAGGCAGAACCTTGTTTTCGGGGAAATGAACCACTTTTGAATTTTGCCAACAATTCATTTTCTTTTTGAACTTTAAGCTGTGTTACCCCCAACAATCGCTCCGGTTTTCCGTCAGTTCGTTTGGGCAGTATAAAATCCGGTGTGCTAATTTGTGCTAAATTTGTGCAAATGTTGGAATGCGTGAGTTCTACTCCTTTCGGCGGACCTGTCGTTCCCGAGGAGAACGGTAATATTGCAACTTCATCCTTTGTATCAATTTTGGAGCCTGTCAAGAATTCAACCCCAGCGGAATTTTCTGTCAGCATTTCTGCAAAAGAATGGCAACCTTCTTCAGGGCCACCACCGATTACAATGACAGATTTGAGCAGCGGACAAGATTTCCTTGCCGACTTTATTACCGGAAGATATTGCTGAGTAGTGATCAAGGCTTTGGCTTCGGACATGTTGACTTGGCGAACAATTTCGACTAAAAATCAGCAATACCAATTTCACGTGTCGTTCGTAATTTTTTCAGGCTGAAAGGTTCCGAAAACAGTTCTTAATATTTGCTTTACGTTCAGTGTATGCTGGATTCGTCGTTGAAGCAATTCCTCCAGCTTCCCAAACGCCAAACAGAGCTGTCGCGTATTCGGGCATATTTGGTAGCACGACACTGATGACATCTTTCCTTTTTAACCCAGATTTGATCAGAGCAGCTGCAAAACTCCGACTTTGTCGATGCACATCACCATGTGTTAATTTCCTTCCGCTTTCTGCACATTCCTGCGAATTAAATCTATTAGAAAAATTTTCTAATGTATATTTCTTGTGTCAGCAAATAAAAATATTCAAGCTTGAGCTTACAAGTGCAGGTAAATTCTCTTTCAAATGCAAATCTTTCCAAACAAATTCTGGAATGGTAATTCCTGTCACAGCGTCAAGATTTGGGCCTGGAGATCTGACACTATTATCCGGTCCAAATAAATTTACTTGTGATAAGTACACTCGGCTTGTACTTAAATTCCGATAATTTTGAACACTTCGTTTGAGATGAAATGAAATATTTTTAATCTTTAAAACCATTTTGATCTAAAAACCTGAAATAAAAACTAAAAAATCTGTGTAAGTTTGTTTAGTACAATTAAGTATTCTAGATGTCTAAACTGAGTTTTGTTGTGACTAGCTCTAGTTGCGTACTCAAGTTAGATAATTCCAGTTCAGTTTGCCTAGACCACAAAAAAATGATCTTGACATTTACATGCAGATAATATGTATTTTTTCAAAGGTACGAAATGAGCAATGTAATCTAACTTTATTTTCATGTGTGTGGATTGAATCCAATATCATCAGCTGTCAGCATAGTTTAAAAAAAAACGTGCTGAACGCATGTAAGTGTCAGTGTACAAGGACAAGTCCATAGCTAAAATGTTGCACGCACTAGACAACGTCCCAGACAACGACATATCGCTATTAATATAATTAACGTGTGATTTCTGTATTTAACCTTCATCGTGCTTTGCGAGGCTCAGACTATTGAAATGTCATTTAGGTTCGAAGCATCACATCACACTATTACATATTTCGCACCCGGACGTCAAAGTCTGCTGAGGAAAAGCTCAATAATATTGAACTTATCATTTCTATTTGGACTTTCATAGATGCGTTGCAAAACAAAGTTTTTATGCTCTTTACTCTTACTTTCAGTGTTCAGCTGTGGATTGTTCCACCTTGACGAAAGTGTACGAAACAAAAAATGTTTTTTACAAAATGGAAGAGAATTAATTTTTGCAGGAATTAACCGCCCAGCTAGCTACCTTATAAACACTGGATTAATTTATTTTTAGAATCGGTTGCATCCGGAATTATTAGCGATCGCAGCGTTGCGAGATCGCTATTTGTCATTGGTAATGCCGTCCGTCCGTCACGCATGTTTTTTGGA
>JAQGCM010000565.1:0-23636 GCA_034699705.1 Hymenaphorura dentifera | reverse complement strand
ACCGAGCACCCTTTCTAAGTTAAATGTCAATTTCGGGGCTAATTTTGTATCGTCCGATCATTTAATCACTGCGAATATCGACCTTTACGATTTTGAACCATGCGGAATTTATTGCAGTGACTTGACCCCGAACTAATTTCATTTTTGTTTTTCCTGGACATCGAAGCCTGACGAATTACCAGATTTTGCACAAATTTATATTTCCCAAAAAAAATCAAGGTTCGTTTCTGCTGAAACAGCTACACTACGAAATCTGAATTGTCGCATCAATAATGCCATTTTGCTAGTTATAACATTAGTAAAGTTTAGCTTGTCTTGGACATGCGTTCATCTATACTTCTGCTGGCACGGACTGTGAAGCGAAATTAGAAAAGCAGTTATGAAAATTTAGTATGCTGAATAGTTGCACTTGTGCGTGCTTCACTCAAAATCTTAGGCTGCGCTTTGTTTTTACATTCAATTGGATTATTAGAACCCTTCATTTGCTAATGCGTTTAATCTCTTTCTCGCTTTTGCAGCATCTGAACCAGAAGAATTTAGTACGACACCGTCGTTTACAACTCTATATCCTAAATTTTCTAACGCTACACCGGAAGACAGAACTCCTGGGCCCACTTCAAAATTGCCAACGGAACAAGATTTAACTTCAGACATCACAACTCTTCCGTCCGTAGAGATTACACCGGAAAGTGCGGCGACCGAGGCTGGCGTGGCAAATGAGACTGTTGCGCACACAGGTTCACCAGAAGACTTTAGTGATGACCACACTTCTCCTGGAGACATGCTAAGCACGCTTAGTCCTGGAGAATCACTAGTTACTGGGACCGGAATTACTCCTGAGAGCGGAAGCACGAGTACTTCTACACTGAAAAGTATTGACAGAGAAAGTACTGATTCTGAATCTCAATTGCAAGGAAGCACGACTGCAGCTGGCCCAACTCCAGAAAATGGCACGAGCACTTCCACCGTGCAAAGTATTGACAGAGAAAGTACTGATTCTGAATCTCAATTGCAAGGAAGCACGACTGAAGCTATCCTCACTCCAGAAAATGGCACAAGTACTCCCAGCGTGCAAAGTATCGACAGAGAAATTACAGAAGCCGTGTCTCAATTATACACAACTACCTCCGCCACCGAAGAATTTACAACGTTGTCTAGCGAGAAGACTCCTCCGAAACAGGCATCAGGTCAAATCCACCTGCCGGTCAGTTCCACTGAATCGACAGAGTCAGGATCAACTGGCGAGCCAACCGCTGAGGCTAGCACTTTTCATGCCGGCCTAGTTTCAACAGAACCTTCAGAAATCGAATCGGGATCGACAGAGTCTGGCTCGACGGAATCTGATCAAACTCAAAGTTCAACAGAGACCACAAAGGAAGCACCTAAATCTACCACTACTGGAAAACCAGTTTCGTCATCTCTAAGTCCTGCCGCCGATGATGAGCCAGTCACGGGCGAAGCCACAACTCAGGAATCGGGAATCGATTCTAGTAGTCCAGCAAGTGAGTCAACTGAATCTATGGTGTCTCCCCCAGAAAACATCATGTCTACATCTGGAAAACCAACCAGCCAGGCGACAAGCACTGAATCATCTGAAACGGAGTCAGGTCTTACGAGTGAGCCATCAACTATTTCTCCAGGAGAAGGTGGAATCACAGAAAAAATACAACCAATACCGCCCAGTGAAACTTCATCACAGCCGAGCATCCCGCCGCTCCATGATGACGAAAAAGACGCAACGACAACTGAATCAGAAATAGAAGCAACGGAAGGATTCGTGATTTCTAGTCCAACAACTATTAAGCCACAAGATCTGTCTCGTCCCCAAATAATAAACGAGACCTCAACCGCTCCAACCAGCACAACTGCAGAAACTACTGAAGCAATTGAAGAAGGTAAAACAGAAGAACCTTCCCTGGTTACAAGTACAACGGTCGGAGCTAAAGATGACACTCAAGACCAAACCAGCGACAAATCAACAGAATCGTCCGTAACTTCTTTATTCGACGATAAGGTTGACCAAACAACAGTACCAATAATGTCTCAAGATTTGCAGCTCGGTCAGCTAAGCTCCACAACTCCATCAGGATTGCTCACAACTGCTGAGCCAACCCAAGAACAAACAACACAAAGGGAACCCAGCGAAGCCACAACGTTTGCGGTTGAGGACAAGAAGAGTACTCCAAGCTCATCGGTTACTCCGGTTGAGCAGGAACTAACGACTTCAATGAGCCCTTCAGACTTCGAAACTACAACATCGGTTTCAGAGCCCTCTAAAGTCCAAGACGATGAGCCCTCCACTGGATCAGCAATGCTTAGTAGCACTACAGAAAAAGAACCATCTGAGGTCACAGACGGTGAAACTACAGCTCCAACTAAAGGATCCGAAATCGAATCGACAACGGCTGCAGCACAAATTTCTAGTTCCACTGCAAGTACTGAGGAAGAAATCGAAGCGACAGAATCTTCGGTTCCTTCTGAGGCAGGAACAACGTTATCCCCCGAATCGCAAACGACCGGTGATGAAAGCCTTACTTCAATTTCTCCAGACAAAGATGAGACTGCAACAAGCGCTCCAGGAACGACCACATCCCCGACTTCTCCTGCACATGTGCCACCACAAAACGAAACTTCTTCAACACCAGCGGCTGAAAGTGCCACAACTTCTAGTTCTGCCGATAAAACTGCGGAAGACAGACTAGGAACAAGTGAAATGGCACCAGCCGTTGCGGAAGGCGTGACCACATCGTCTCCTTCGGCACCTGAAACATCGAAACCACAAGATCTGTTGCACGACCAAGATGAGGATACCACTCTGCCAGGAGCCACTTCAGAGTTACCTGAGGCTACTTCTTTAGCGCCATCCCAATCTCCAGCCGAAATCTTGTCAACAAGCACAGTGGTACCGGTAGAAAAAGTAACTTCACATACTTCCCCGGCTTCCGAAAAGGATACGACAACTCCGGAATCTGAGGCATCGCATACTGAAATTCCCGAGGTCACAACAATTGCGGGTGAAATTGGCGAAACAACATCCTTGCCCTCACTAAAACCGGAAGAACTCAGCACCTCGAAGCCGATCGTCTCTCCATCAGTTTCAACGGAGTCCCAAACGGAACTTCCCGAATCCCCTGACAGCACAACTATTGCAGGAGAAAGTCCTGATTCGACAACATCAGCATTCATTCCGGACGCCGTCACGACTTTAAGTACAAGTGCTTCACCATCGGTTGAAAATAGAACGACACCAGCTTCAACTCCGCAGTCCATCGGTACGACACAGGGCTTAGAAGAGACAGAATCCACTACACCTTCTCTAATTAGCTCACCCGAAATTGAGGTCACTACAATATCATCTGTATCAACGATTTCTTCTGTGGTCGAAAATGCAACTTCAAGTCCAGCTACTACTACTTCCCCTGCATTAGAGGGCGAAGCTACTCAGGTCCCGACGGCTTCAGGTCCTGGAGAAGTGGACGCTACAACCTTATTGCCAGAATCATCGACGGAACCGGAAGGTGACGTTACTTCTCAGGCTACCCAATCGGCAAGCACAACAAGACAGCCAACCCAGGAGGCTGACCTTACAACATCACCATCGCCTGTTTTGCAATCTAGTACAACAGTAGCGGTGGGTAGTACACTTTCCCCAGACGAAATAGAAAGTACTACTGTCCCTGCACTAGTTGAGCAAGAAACTACAAAATTACCTTCGGAGTCTCAGGTCACCCCTGAGGAAGAAGTCACTTCCCCAGCACCTTCCTCTGTCGACAAAAAGGTTACAGCCATCATTGCTGATGATGAAAGTCCAACTTCAACACTTCCAAGCCTATCTCTAACCACGTCAAGTGCTAAACCAGAAGAATCTCCGGCGGAAATGATAGCAGCAACTACTGTTGCCGCAGATACAGCAGAGGAAGGACCAACACCTGAATCCGACGATACTCAAGCCACAGAAGTACCGCAACCTGTTTCAACAACTGAGAAAGAAATTACTAAAACACCAGCATCCACATCTCCAGCAGCAGTTGATCATACCATGATGGCTACTTCAACAAGCGCACCAGAAGAAGGACCAACACTTCAAACCACAGATGAACCTCAAACGACCATATTCCAACCAGAATTAGTTTCTGCTTCTGATAAAGAGAGTCCAAGAATTTCGACATCGCCTTCCCCACTAGACCAAACTACTTTTGCTTCCTCGACAAGTGCACCAGAAGTAGTTACCACCGAAGAAAGTCCATCTGATGAAGGGCACACCACAACTCTCCAACCACAACTCGTTTCAATCTCGGACAGAGAAAGTATGAGAATTTCCACATCGCCTTCGCCAGCAGACCAAACGACTTTAGCTCCCTCATCTGGCGCGCCAGAAGGAGTTACCACTGAGCAAGGTCCATCTGATGAAGGGCAAACCACAACTCTCCAACCCGAATTAGTTTCTGCTTCTGATAAAGAAATTCCGAAAATGTCGACATCACCTTCTCTAGTAGACCAAACTACTTTAGCTTCCTCGACAAGCGGGCCGGAAGCAGCTATCACCGAAGAAGCACCAACTTCCCCATCTGATGAAGGGCAAACCACAACTTTTCAACCTCAACTCGTTTCAGTCACTGACAGAGAAAGTGCGAGAATTTCGACATCTCCTTCTCCAGTAGACCAAACGACTTTAGCTTCCTCGACAAGCGCACCAGAAGCAGTTACCACCGAAGAAGGTCCTACTGATGAAGGACAAACCACAACTTTCCAACCTCAACTCGTTTCAATCTCTGATAAAGAAAGTCCGATCATTTCGACATCACGTTCCCCTGTAGAACAAACGACTTTGTCTTCCTCTTCAGAGGCTTCCACTTCTGAAGCTGACTTAACAAATGCTGGCATGACTGATTTGCCAGAAACGACACCTAGCGGCATCCTTCCTGAGAAAGAGAACGCCACATTTAAGCCAGACGAAATTGTACCAGTCGAAATCCACGAAACAACCGAAGAAATTAAGACAACTGTATTGCCAGACGTTTCCTCATCCAGCGCAGGGCTTGAGCATTCTACAACGGAAAGTATTGCCGGGCAAACTTCTCCAGAATCTGCTTCTGCCACCACTGAAGCTGAGGCTGTTACTGCAGTGGAGGTAGCTACCATTCCCAGTTTGGTGGAAGCAAATGACACCACTGCGTCCTCTTCTACGGTACCCTCTGCTCAAACCACCCCGGCTGTACTGGAAGAAGCTACAACGTTGGGCGCAGAAGAAACTTCACCGACGACGAAACAGATTTCCAGTTCTCCAGCTTCAATCCTTTCCACTTCTACTGGGAAAGAAGTTACGAGTGAGGGAACTACAGGTGGAACACCCACGGCTCAGGACAAAATATCAGAAGATGAAACGAGCACACCTGCTGAAGTATTTACAACAAAGGCACCATTGGTTGGCACATCAGAATCTCCAATATCGAGTACAGATGAGCCGTTAGCCCATGATGAAAGCGAGGGTGAAAGCACAGCATCTCCCACGTCAAAAGCCACGCAACCCCCTGGAGATCAAGTGACTGAGGTTCCAGATAAAATAACTACACCTTCATCAACTGCTGGTTCCGAAACAGAAGGCGAACCTGAAGTTACACAAGTCCCTACAACAAGTGAAGCGGATTCAGCTGGACTAACTTCGGCTAAACCTTCTGATTTGGTAGCAGCTACATCAACAGAAACCTTCACTACGCAGGCAGTCACACAAAAACCAGAGGAAGCACAGCCTAGCTCATCTCCGGCTTCCATCACCACTCCAGAACCAGCTACTGAAGAACCTGAAGGAGTCTCAACCACACCTTCAAGGGTTCCCTCAGAAGAAGATGAGGAAAAAGTTCAGACAAGAGCTCCACACATTCCTGGAGCAACGGTAGAGAGTCCTACTGAGAGCCCCACCACACAGGAAGTTAGCACTTCAGAGAAAAGTACCACCGTTTCGGGCGAAGAAGTTGCTCAGGAGCAACAAACGACTCAGCCATCACTTGCTGACGACTCAGTTTCAGATAACGCAACGGATCACACCACAAAATTACCAGAGCATTACCCGATCGTTACACCGTCATCAGAATCAAGCACGGAGGGAGCCGGTACAACTGTATCCGGGGACATTGGTACAACATCTCCAGCTGAAGCATCTGAATTGACTACTATAACTCCGGAAGAGGCTGCCGTAACATCGTCTGCCCCGTCCGTGAGCTCTGAATCTCCAGAGTCCATATCCGGAGAGTTCAAAGTACCGACTACTGAGGCTGTATCAGAATCATCTGTTACGACGATAAAATTCGCTTCAAGCACTACGCCAGCCGCGGTCTCACAGATTGATACGGCGACAACTGAAACTTCGACTGAAAGTATTGGGGAAACAACTACTGCAGAGGAAAGCACGACAATTGCCCATGAAATAATGGTACCCGTCCAGGTGACAACAAGTAAAGATATGAGTGACGAATCAATGATTGCAACAACGGAGAGTGACGAGAGCTCGTCATCTTTGGGTCCGAGGATTCCAGGGGAGGGAAGCTGTTTTGTTGATGGTGTCACTTATGCAAACGGGTCTCGCATTCCCCCATCAACTCCCTGCCAACGAGCATGTGCTTGCCAGAGTAGTATTGTCCACTGCTTGCTAGTCCATTGTCCACCAGCTCCAACCAGCTTCGGAGACTGCAAACCGATTTATATGCCCAACACTTGCTGTCCCAAATACAACTGCGGTAAGTACACTTGAAATGTATTAGATTGCTGAAATCTATTCAATATTTAATTAAATATGATTGACTTTCTTTTAGACCAAGTTGATGCAACGCCTTCATCCATTGTGACACCACACACAGGTGTTAGCGTGGATCTTTCCACCGTGACCGTTACTCCTGAACCTTCAAAGTCTACATCTCCAGTTTCCGAGCAAACGACTGAAGCAAGCAAACCTACTGACGTCAGTACCGTGCACGACGACGAGATTGAGATTACAGAGCTTCCTATCACCGCGGGCCCGGCAGGTAGTGTACAAGACCGGACAAAGGGAAATGTCACGACTCCATCCGTCGAAACAACCACACCGGCTGAAATCGAAACAACTGTGAAACCCTCCGACGTCCATCCAGCAACTGCCCTTTCAGGTGCCACTTCTCCGCCATCAACTTCGATTGACCAGACGTCTCCATTTGATATAAGCAATGGAACTGAAGCTGAGACATCCAAACCTTCGAGTGAAACAACACTAGGAACAACTTTTGCCCCGGAGAATTCAACAACCTCTGCTGAAGGTGAAACACTTTCGACTGATACAAATGCGACGACGACGTTTACCACTGCAAAATATCCAGTCACTTCCACTACAACAATTTCGCCCTCCCCAGCACCATGGCCATATCCATCGACTACGAGTGGTCCAGGAGTGTCCAGCGGCGCTTGTTTGTTTGACGGTCGAGTTTACATGTCAGCCCAACAAATTCCACGAGATGATCCGTGTGACTTCTGTTTCTGCTTCAGAGGAGACATCATTTGTCTCCAGCAAAGTTGTCCGCCTCCAATTCCAGGATGCTACGAAGAACCCATTCCAGGATTCTGCTGTCCCAGATATGAATGTCCTGTGGGAAGCACGAATACCACAAATCCTCCTCCACTTTTCCCTCCATCGTATTATCACAATCAGATTTTGAGCAATTTAGCTCAACCCAGTCCATCCCTTCCTTCAAATGGTGGGGTTTCAGGACCTGGGTGTGAAATTCAAGGGGAATATTATGAGACGGGTCAAGTCATCACTTCTACATCTGGACCATGCCTAGAGTGCAGGTACTTAGAGCAACCAGTTGAAATCTTGAAATAATATCTTACTTTTTAGCCCAGTTTGGAGCTAATGGTGAATTATTGCAAATTTTATTTTGCAGGTGTGGACAGACAGGAATGATGGAATGTGATCCACGAGAATGCCAGCCAGAGCCGATGTTAAGGAAAATGATTGAAGATGCCATTACGACGTCCAGAAGATGAAAGGGACGAAGGGCCATCTTAAGTTGAATGTTCATAGCTATAGACGAGGAATTAGGTTTAACCTGAAAATTTCGACTGACTATGACGCGAAGCAATTTTCGACTTGAGTATGGTCATTCATCTTTCCAGTTTACAATTTGCGTGATAAGAGAGTTTGTGTGGAGTCAGTGCGCCTTCTGTAAGATTTATACTCAAGGTGCACTGCTTGTTAGTTATTTCATTTGACTTTTAAGACTGCCAATTGTTTTTGCTACATAATTAGTATCTGTTACCCTTAAGTTTTACAAAAGGAGCCTAAAGTCCAAAAAAAAAATAATCAAAAGAGTTTGTTTTTATGCATTCCTGGACTACAAAATTGTTGAAATATGTGGAAATGCAATTCGTGTTAACTAATGCAGAGAAGAATCGGCTGTACAAATTTTCTTGTACTACCCTGATTTTTATAGTCGGGAAAGTTGGGATTGCCTTGCAATGTCGATTGAATAATTTAATGTGTTTTAGTCAGGAACTGTTGACAGTCATCAGTAGATTGTTTTTGTTATGCTTTAGGTTTCGGACTCATAGTTAAAGTTTCTGACGGATTTGATGATTCCTCTAAGACTAAAAGCTCAATTGTTGTGAAACTGCATCGAAAAGTGATCGTAATCAAACGGACAACTCTTTCGGATTTTGCGCAGCGAGATTCTGCCGTACTGTCTGCTCCAGCTTTGTAGTCAATTCCCCAAGCTCAATGTCCGTTAATATAGTAGTATGCCCAAGTATTGAATCCAATTTTCAGTTAAAAGTTGCGATATTGGAGTATCGCCACAAGAAGAATGGTATTCGTTGATTTCAAACAATCGTATCCTCCACATTTTCAAAAATTTTGATATCGAACTATAATGTGACAAGTAAATCATTGTGCAGCAAGAATACAGATCTCAAGTGCAAAAAGATCCAAAAGGTCAGCTCTTCATTCCGAAGGAACATTGTTGCAAAAATGAGTAGGGAAACTTTGCAGGCCAACTAAAGGTTCATTTCACCATTTATTTGAAACAAAGACACAAATGCCTTCAAATCGTGTTTCGCACCAACGGTGTGAAATCTTTGAAAATTATCCAATCTAGTGTGTGTAGGGGTGCCGCTGATGGTACTAGCGAGCGACGCAGTTCCTTACTTGTAATATTTGTTTGCACGGTTGATTATAATTAATCGCATGCTCTGATGTTTGTCAGTGTGCCATTCATTTATGTATTTTAAAATTGTTGTTTCAGTGAATCACGGTTTTTCGGGGGTTGTTCTTGTTAATTTTTATGTATGTATGAAGGTAGATGGTACCTGTACATAATTAGTAAGACTTCTAGAATGTTTTTTGTTAGAATATCTTGTTGGGGTGCTGTGGAAAGGGGTGGTAGTCCTAAACTAATTAGCTCTAGCTAAACAACTCTAGTTAAGTGTTAAAAGATTTAAAAGTCACGAGCACTTCAAGCTGTGCTGTTGTGGGAGACATTATTCCTTTGATCGATCACAAAATGTAAGCCAATCTCTCAAGAATGACGCCAATATGCATGTTGGGCAAAACTCGTTGAGTGCTCGTGTCCTACCATGTTCCACACAAGTACATGATCAAAGTATGGAGAAGATCAGATCAGAGTGGTCTTAAGCTAAGGATTTTTTAAAGAAAAACTCATCATTGTTAACTTCAACGACCAATCCAAAGAACCTAAGAACTATCTGCACATATTGTAATACATGTTATGTAATATGAGCTACTATTCGGTGCAAGACAATAAAAACTTTGATTTGAAATGAATCCATTGTCCAAACTATTCTGATTTGATTTCAATCCAGCACAGTGACTAGTGCGGAAATTCCATTTAATTTCATACTTCACAAACACATTTCGTACTACTTACAATGTTTAAGTGCTGAGCTGAAGGATTCGCGAAATATCGTAACTCTCGTCTGAATTTAACGTGCATCAAAGTTCAGCACTGTTAGCACCCACTCCATCACCGCTGAAACTTTATTTTGCAAGTTATTCCTATTCCTGAAGAACTTTGTGTGAAATGTTGCCGCCAAATGTCTCCATGGGGTAGGCCTGTAAAAACTTTCATTTGGACAACTTAAACGTTTTAACTGATGAAACTGTTCAACAACAAGACCAGAGCATTCGCCCTTGCACAATGTCCATGTGACAAAAGACATCTGCAATCGCAGAAGCTAAGATCTGATTTTATTCGCAAATAAAAGACGCAAATCTCAATCGTATAAGTTACCCTGCTCTTTTCGAGAAAAATACGATTTCGTTTATTAATTTCACAGAATTCCCAATGGCGAACTCCTTGTTACTCAACGACGGCAAGCTGTTAGCTAAGCCCTGCATATTAGATCGCCTGACGCAGAAATGAAGGCATTTGTTGCTGACGACTGTTAATTGTGTGTGTGCAGATTCGCGAGTGGTGGTGATGATGTTGTAAACTGTTAATTATTTGAGTATAAAAGCCAACAAATCTGAATCTGAGGTGCCGAGAACGTGTTCAAGTTTGATGTGCTTCCTGGTCAGCTTTCCATTTTTCTTGAGTCAGCTGCGAAATGCATTGCATTGCAAATTGTTACTTGTTACGGAGTCCTTCTGTATTGTTGCACTTGGTCCAACTCGCCTTAGAATGGAAACATTTAAGAGTCGAGATCAAACTCATGGTGGTAGTGGTGATCGTCTGATTCGCGGAGGGACTACTGCATACTAATGCACTCTGCAATTCAGAATCCCTTGCAAATGATCTTACTACCAAAAAACCAAATGCAATTTAATTCAATCTGATATTACAGTGACGCTACTTAATATGACAAGCACACTTTTATCAATATCGGGGAAACTTTCCTAGTGCGTTGTCCTTAAACTACAAATGGAAAGTTCCGAAATTTAATTTTGCAGAATTTTGGCCAAAGAATCAATTTACATGCTTTTTCTGCACTTGCATTGGTAATCAAAACTTGTTAGCAGTTTTCAGGCGTATAGAATTCATGGGTAACATTTCACTCGTAGTATTGACCACACGATTGCGATTGTGAAATTGCTTTGATGTATCGTAGTTTCGTACTAATGTTGAGGTTAGAGCTGAGCGCAGTAACTTCACTCACTTGATTTAGCGGTCTGTTTGTTCGTTTAATTGGTTGTGGTACGCATAGTTCGGACAATCCTCTTCCTCTCAATTTTACAAACTTGTACAGGACTTGGAATATTTATTGACGCAATGCTTCAATGTCCGTTTAGGTCCTGACCTCACGTCACTCCTCAATTAGATAACTTTGAGGTTAGTTAGAGACTTGGAGCATCACTTATGTTCCACGTAAACAATTTAAAAATGGCTGTGGCCGATCTCCATTTAATTGCGAGTTTCAGAGATCATAAAGCTAGAATTATTCACAATCTTGCACAACATGCAAAATTTAAACTACATTTAAACTCATCCCTGAGCTTTAAAGTGAAAAAAATGTTGGTTCAATTGTCTTGCTTAATCACCTTGTCATCACGTTAAGAAACAATCTGAGACTACTTTCCTAGACAGATAATAGCTTTTTCTGTTTGGTCAATTTTATCATAATAAACTGTTGTAACAATCTACAAGAATTCAGTGAAGTTCTCCTCTCAGGACTCTGCACTTGTGTGGGATTAAGCTATACTTTCATTCTTTTTCCAAATTTTTTCTCGAGAGAATACGTACCAAAATCGCAGCCTAATCCAATGTTTGTACTTACAATCAAATTCAGATTCACTGGTTGATTCGGAGTAAATAAACCAACCAACCGTCTAACTTTGTCAAGTAAGCGGGTCTGCCCATGGATTGAATAATTTCTATTGCAAAGTGATGAAAGAGTTAGGAAATCAATTCTAAAAAGCGCATATCTCTGATTAATAAATAGATTTCGAAAACGACTTCCCAAAATTTGCTTCTCTAACTAAAATGCATTTATCTATTGCTGCAACAATTATTATATTGTCGCTCTCTGTACCTGTAATTTGTAATTTTGAAGATTTGGAAGGGCGACCCCATCAAACTAGTTTACATGTTCATTAGCTTGTGTATTTTGAACATAATGAGTTTCAGTTACAAATTTATCATTTTCATTGCTTGACTCGGTCCTTAATAGTTGAACTTTTACAACTCCTTTCTACATTGTTTCGCGCATACACTGTTCTGTTACATCATGATTTGTAGCATGTGTTTTAATGTTCTAATGAAGGCAACTAGAATAAGGCACTAGCAAACTAGTTGGACTGATTTGCCAATAGTACACTGAAAAATTTGAAAAAAAAATTCTAAAAGTTTGCAAAGAAACTGACACTGGTTGATGGTTGCGATTGCCAAAGAGTTATCGTTAAATCCGGCTCCCTGTCACCACCATTTGCTGTGTTAACAGGTTGGGTTACCCCACCCGCGCCGTATTCGTATGCAATTCTTGTACGATTTCAGGTTTGAAGATTTTGTGAATTTGGCGAATATGCGAATGCGTTTACTGAAAATTGACAAGCTTGTTGATAATGATTGAAAACAGAAGCTGAGATTTGGTGAGGTAGGAAAGCTCAATTAAGAATAATTAGATGTGAGGTGAAGGAATGAAATGTGTATGAATGAATGAGTGAATAAGCTGTGAGCAACGCAACGAGGAGTACTTCAATAAAAAATATTATGTATTAATGCACAATCTGACAAAATATATAGCAGTTTCTCAAAACTAGCTTTCACAACAGATGCAAAGCGACGTAGGACGTCGACGCAATTGAGAATTTGTAGGAGGCAACGACCACTACTTATTATTGCATAAAAACATGACTACGCTAAACACATTTTTTTATTATTGGCAGAGCTCCTAGTGCTTTACTATACTAATTATTTTCCAAACATTTAAAAATGCACGGAACAGTTGAGCAGATGCCAACACAATAGGACAAAATATGTGAGTGAGCAAGTTGAGTTCAGAGTCACAATCTCCTTTGCTGTCAACCAAACCAACTCATACAACAATTGAGAGCAAAGAAGAGTGCGGAACAGTCTGTCAAGATGCTTAACACAGTTTTTGGGGAGTAAATAAAGTAATGACGCTAATTCAAATGACTTAATAATGAAGTCTGGGATTGGACTTGGCAAACGTTGTAGCTTAGCTGACTTACTCACAGCCGTCGCAGCATCTCATCTTCTTCTTACGTGGTTCGCAGAGTTTCGCAATAACTAAACTAAGAAACTTTTCTATCGCTTCCATGCCGGTTCTTGCGTCGGCGGCGTTTCATCATTCACACCGTACTTGATACCTTCCAGAAGTCCGGTTCCAAAACCTTTGGTTCCTTCCACAATTCCAGAGAACAAATTACCCTTCGTTTTGGCTGCTTGAACAACCCCTGTCGACAAAATTTCTTTTGTGCCTGAAATCCAATCCACCGTTGTCCCCACCGTCTGAGCTAATCGACCACTAATGTCCCCAACAATATCAAATGCAAACGGAAGAGTTCCTGACAAACTTGTCTTGGCAGCAGCGAGTGAGGCAACCAAATTAGATGCAACGTGTAGTAAACCTCCTGCAACATCTCCAAACGTTTCCAACAATCGCTTCAACACCAATGCACCGGATCTCACAGCCTGCAAATAATTAATAAACTCAAATAAATCGTTCCTAACGATTATTACTACAAGAAAGACTCATCTGATAGCACATGTTTGACTTGATGAAACTAAACGCGTCAAACAATTTCTTATCATGTTAGAATACGCCAAAACTAGAAGTGTGTATCACTGATGGGTGTTCAGTAGTTGTGATTCCTGTTCCGCTTGAAAATGAAATTACTTTGCACTTGAGTAGTAGAAAGACATCTCGCAGACTACAGTTACATGTTTCAAATAATAATGACCTGAATTTTTTGAAGCTTTAGTCTCACTTGGGTATGGCAATTCATGTGCTACGTGGAATATCTTGGTCGGTATCAATAATATTTGTGAAAGCTACAAAACTTTTATTGACACGACATAACTGCACTTAATCAAACGACATAACAATTGCGAAACAATGTGCAATATGGAGAATGTGTGATTAAGCACGAATGAAAACGTCTCCGTACCTTTTGAAAGTTGTTACTCTCGTTTAAGTTTCAGAACTTATTTCAAAAAGAAAATAAAGGTATTCCCTTGCATCATTGTTCAATCCGACCACTTCAAAATCCATCAACATCAGCAAATCATACCTTTTGTCGATTTCAAGAGGATTCCATAATATTTAGGACCACTTAATTTGTTCGTTATACTAAAATTTCGAATCAATGATATCACGCCTGCCTGCCGGTTGGGGTGTGGGAATTGGGATATTGACTGCTTCAGCGGCTCTTCCGCAAAGTTGTTCTTGACAGTTATAAGAATCCTTTACAATTTGTAGTTGTATTTAATAACATTTTAATAAGTACATTGCCGTGATACCGTCCGGCCTACCTGAATTTGAATCGTTTCCGTATGCAATACTTTCAATCTATGTGCATGCACTTGAAACCTTTCCGACTATCTGAACACAATGCTTGATACAACGTTCTTCCTCCTGGTAATTGTACTAATATGAACAGCTCACTTGTAAATAAACAAAATCTCGATTACGTAACACGGCAAACAACTTTGGCCATACCTATTGAGCCTCCTCAACTATAAAATATGTTACAAATTTGTCACAATCAGCATGAGTTTCATACAAACATATTGCTCCAGTCGAAAGACAAAATTTTAAATCTAGTCTCAACTAGAACTCACAGCTCACCAACAATCGAATAGAATAAATGTTCGGATACAAAAAACCAGGGCCTAATCCAACCTTCTTAGACAATCATGCACGTTTCTGAATTTGTGTCTGTTAACTGATACGCAATGCCAATTACTGGGCCAAGTTGATGACTGATGGATATCAGAGTAATGAGAATAGATGATTTTGACTCACCACAGGGACACTCTTGGCAGCTTGTTGTGTTACTCCTGCCGCAGCATCGGTCGTCTGAGCCAAAGTGTCGGCAGCTCCGACAATCAGCGGTTTTAGCAGTGACAAAGCTAAATTTGGCAGACCCAGAATCAATCGGATGACTTGTCCAAATACGTTTCCAGTTGTACCACCCACGCTTTTTAAGTTTGAAGCAATAATGTCTCCAGGTCCGAGAGCGTTTGGTCCGTAAGGAGGATCCCTATAGATTCCTGGATTCGGTTGATTTGAATATTCCACAGGCTTCACTCCGACAGCCGATAACTGATCTTTCTGACACGGACAGTTCATAATTTTGTCCAGCATTGCGTTTCCTGTCATGTAGTATTGGCGAGCAATACGTGGGGAAGACGAAGCTACACTTGATTCGGAGGATACGACGGGTGATGCAAATGTTGGGCCAGAAGTCTCAAGAAAACTCGAAGGTGCTTTCGAAACACTTCCGACCACTGTAGAGGCGGCTCCTTTGGCGTAATCCTCTGGAAGATTTAGCGCTCGTAACACATCTGCCATCTCATCGTCATCCTGTATTGTGTACATGAGAGCTTTTAATGACAACGACTCGAAAGGAGAAGTCATTAGTATTAGCGCATTAGTTAGCTCATTCTTAAGCATTAAATTTTTAGTCAAGGCAAGTTTATAATTTTGTCATGTAGTCGTCGTCAGACGTGTTTGCGTGTAGAGCGTTTTGGTTAATTTTACCCAAGATGAGCCCACCATTCATTCATTCGTACCTGTCCTGCGTTGAAAACCTAAAAAAAGGACTGAATGAAAGCAAAGTTACAAAAAAAGAGTTGTGGTGACGATTTATATGAGTTCGTTTTGTGAGTCGACAATATCCATGAACGGGACGTGGTCGTGTTGTTGTTATCAAGAAGTTGCAGGTCAACTTTCTGAGTCATGAGATAGGAGTATGGAGAGGTTGTCTGCTATTGCAATCAGATTGACACAGTTATCTCGACTCTTTCATAAAACAATCTTGGAATACAACTAACCTCGTTCGTTCAAAGTTCCATCACAATATAACCGCCATGCTTTCATATCTACGTACATTTTTTTCATTGTCCACAATTTAGTCATCCAGATTCACCGTGCAACGTAGGGTACGTACGTCAAAATGTTTTGCGAAACAAGAGTCATGATGAATATAAACACTCTCGAGTCACTTACTTGTCTCGGCTCAGCAGTTTCTGCACTCGTTGTTCCGCCAGTAAATAAATCCTCGCTGTCCGTCGACGTTGGAACCCCGCTGACCCCGTTCCCGACTGCTCCAGGTGAATCTTCTTGGCGTCGAAGTCTCGGCGACAATTCCGACTGGGACAAAATATCGTAACCTAACTTCGAATTTGGGCTGTCCGAATCAAAAGACACAGGAACAGAGTGGACGGAGAAGAGCAGCGTAGAGAAAAATATCGTAAGTGTTCCCCTCATCCTGGTGGTGAAAATTAATTCATTTTGTAGTCATGATTTTGTAACTAGCTATTGTCGTCCTTTTCTACAGAGCCCTTTTGCTTGCATGCAATCTATTGCACATTCATGAGAAAATATCAACAACTCCTTGCAGAAGGATTTGAATATTTTTCAAAATTCAGAAAATTAACGAAATGTCGAAATGAGTGAATATCTGTATGGTAATAGTCGGAGGATCGCGTGCCTACTATGACTCTACGACTTCCCAGGTGAGCCACACTTACCACACCAAGATCAAAGCCATCACACGTTTTCCACTCTGCTCTGGCTGCAAAAGCGAAAGTATTTCCCACATTGTGAGTGTCCTTAACAATAATCAAGCCCAACTACCCAACAGCAGCACAAGTGAACGAGTGCATTTATTACATGCTCAGTTACGTTAGACTAACGAACATTGCAAATAATATTATACGTCTCTTTCTTACGACTTCAATTTCTACTCTACATAACAAATGCAAGAGGTTTTTAGAATTGAATAATACAATTATATTTAAATTGAGGTGATGTGACTTCTGTGACGTCACTCTACTAAACTAAGGAAAAAACCAACACTTAATTGATTCACTGTGTTCTCAATCTAATAGTTTAATGATTCTTATGAAATTTAGCTTCTGCCCTCAAGTTAATTTGATCATGGACAGACGGAGAGGAATGGAGGAAGAGGAATGAAATATTTCATCTGACGACGACTACTTATTGCCTTGAGTGAAAGCGTTTAAGATCTTAATATAAATTGAATGCAGTAGTTGCGGAATTACACGACTTCAAAAACTCCAAAGCTCAATGCACTTATAATATTCAAATATGGATTTGTGTGTTTGCCGTGTTGTTTGCATGCACTCTTTGCGGTTAAAACTAAAATCGCATTGTATATTTGTAAAGCAGCATTGTGCTCTCGTGAGTAGTCTGAGGAGAGAGAGAGAGATTAAGTGCTTGCTGTGTCTGTTAAATGGGCATGATTAATTGTTAAGTACGTTAAGTAAGAGGTGAAGTGTGGACGATGAGATTCTGCAATCTCATTTGATTCCCAACATAAGCATTTGAGCATATTAGCATTTTACTATTATTATAAAATATTAAGAGCGAGTGTTGACTTTAAAAGAATAACAGAGGGGCACTGCTGAGGCAGCAAGGAAAGGCAAGTAGTAAAGTAGTAAAATGAATGACCCACTTGCCAAGATTGGATTGCCTATTAAAATTTTGGTGAATGAAATCGAAAGAACGAATGGACAGTGATTCCAAAATCCAAACCGGAATCCGCATTCGCCGTCGCCCTCCGCAGTCCGCACTCACTTCCACTCCAAAAGCTACTTTAGTTTTACATATGCCATACAATGGCAAAATGGCAATTTGCTATGTTGAGAACTAATACAGATTTTGCACATGTATAGAATGCCGGCCTTTCACTAATGAATTCGCTATTTGCTCAATTTGTAACGTAACCACAATCTCAGCTGTGCACTGCTGTGCAAAGTGCGACAAGAACCGGTGACTTCATCATCATCACCTACCTTCCCTAACCAAAACAAGTTTTGAGTTTCATAACACGTCTTAATTGGAAATTTCACTTTCGTTTACCTGCCGCTTTCCGTTAATTGGAGTCCAAATTGATTTCCCAAAAGACTTCTTGATTCTATTTGGATTTGATCACTGCAAAACTTTAGAATCTGTTGAATTGTCCATAAATTCAATTTTGCTTTGCACTTTTTCCGAAATATAATTTTGTGTATGATTCCACTGTGGATTGGCTGGCAAGTCCGAATAAGTGTACTTGTCGAAGACAACGATTTGTGCTCTTTGGCTAATTTGTGCACTCGCAGGAACGACAAATGAGATGATGTGAGCTGAACCAAATCTTAGCAACTAAATTCACAGACGGATGATTTGGACAAATTCACTTGAAGAAAATGGCTCAAAATTCCTAAGCCAAACAAACACATTGATCTGCTCACGAAGACTTGGCTTTCTCAAATAACTATAATTCTTCTTAACTTTTCATGTTATAAGACATGAGAATGTCCTTCATACCAAATATAATGTGTGGGGGTCCAAGTCCCCCTGTTCAGTTGCTTTTTTACGATAGGAGTAATTTTGAGATCGAAAGTTGAGTCGCTCTCGCTCTCTCTCTTATCGTTGGTCGCCTCTCTCCTTTTCTGACCTGTTCTCATCAACAATGTAACCACGTAACGTAACGTAACAGTGGACTAGTGGGTGCACGCAATCTGCTAATAGTTCCTTCCAAAATGTACAAACTATCCACTGAGCACCAACGCATCAAGTACTCGTCAAACACCACGGCAGCCCTCACACCAAATCTTCAATTCTGTTGACGGATGCAAATCGTGATTTCCGGTCGATTAAAATATTAGTGCGCATCCGTCGCCTCAACACCTTTTCAATAAACTTACTAACTTACTTATTTCTTTTTCATTTTGGAGTGCCGGCTTCCGGCTAAATTCGACTCTTCCTAATTTTTGACATTTTGATTAGACATTTGACGCACTCTTTACATCAACACACCCAGTTCAATTTCTTTATGCAAATGTGTCGCACTGTACGTCTATCGATCCTGTGATCTTATCAGCAAACTAAGACGTACGATCTAATTGGAAAATACATTTGACCGCTCTGAATGATAATTTTCCTTGTAATTACAATCAATAAATTTAATTTATCGGTTGCAATTTTGCAAACATCGATTATCGTGTAGGATTCATTTGTTAACTGAAGTAAGTTGACGCCACATTATGAGCATTGGAATTAGAATCATCCAATATAACAGAACTGCTGCCAACCTGAAAGATTATGCAGTAGCCAAATGATTGAAAGGCCCGCATCAGTTGACCGTGACTTTCACAGCTTTCGGCAACACAGAAACATCTGTGAATCTGCTAACCATCGCATAAATATTAAATCAAGTTAATTATTAGCTATTTTACAGAATTATTTATTGTGACTATTGAGGGGGTGCACGTTCATGTTGAATTCAAATCAGATTGGAAAACTATGTTGTCACTTGAACAAAACAGAACCAGGAAAGATGTTAGCTGTAGTTGAATAGGTTCCGATTTTCCGATTTTTGAAGGCCGTGAATATTTGCAATGCTTGGAAAATGCGCTTGCAGTCTTGCAGGCAAAACGAGAGCATTCGACATTCGAGTCTTCCTTCCGGAGCCGTACAGATCAGTTCTCAGATTTAGGTGAAAAATCAAGCTACACCATTGATTAAGTAGATCCCTTGTCGATCGTCCACTGAACAGAATTAAATTAATTAATTTCGAACAAGACGCAAGAATTGCTGTTGTTATTGCGAGTTTGTTGTTTTTTCCAAGTTGTTTCTAACCCTCACCAACCACGCAAAGTATTACTGACAGGGAATACAAACTTTAAGGATTTGCAAATTAAGGAAGGCATCATTTGCATTTCCAAATATATTGAGCTAGACATAATATAAAAATTGCAATCGGGACTTTCGGGACTGCCTAGAGTAAATCTTTTCAAAAGTAATAAATATGCAACTCAAGTTCCTTATCTGTCTGTCTGTTTAGCAATACCTCAAAGCCTGTGCATAAAACATGTTATTTTTTATTGTTATTATTTTATTTTTGTTCTATTTTTAGCAAATTATTCATTTAGTTAAAACAAATCCTCAAGAGGGAACATCCGGCTTTAATTGCATAAAACAAAGGTTTCCACACTACTGAACCAAACTCACCAACCCAAGGTTCTGGAACCTTTACACCTTTCCACATAAAACTCATCAATTTTTGAAAAACCACTTTGTAATTACAGCATCATGATTCAGGATGGGACAATGAGAGTACAAGACTACCGCACTGCAGTACTCTCTGTCATCTTGACTTGACTTTCCATAAGAAACAATCGTCGTTGTTGGAATTAATGCATAGTTGAGTGTGAACTATGCAATAACGTGAATATGTGAAGTGAAGGCTTGTGACTTTTGTGAGCATGGGGTCTGAATCATTGCAATTTTGCGTAATATTGCAGAGCAAAAAGGTTGGGAGCTTTGCTTTGGTTTGGTTGGGATTCTGTGATTCACTTCACATCACAAAATCCCAATTGCACACCTTCAACACAAACAAAGCCGTTCACTTCTCATTTCTCACTTCTGTTTGTAAGGAGTAACGAGTAAAAGGAGGAATCAAGTCAACATAACAAGAGTCACCCAAAGACCCACACACACACACTCTACACAACATTCACAACAATGAAGTGAAATAACAATTATTTCATTATTATCAGCAAGACCTCAACCTTAGCGAACCTTAGCGGTTTTTCATTCTCTCCTTACATAAAGTACTCTAGCTCAGCTCCACCTCATCAACACCTACTGCTACTATGACTTCTTAACTTTTGACAACCAAATGCAAAATTCACATTCACAACACTTCTTTCGTTTGATATTCTTCATTGCTTAAGAATGAACTGAGTGAGTTGATTGGCACAAACTAATCAATCAAAATTTACGATATTTTCTATCCTTTCTTTGAGAACACAGCGACTCTGCTCCCCAGACCGCAGTCATCTGACTCTCAGTATTAATGTTCATGTTTGTATTATTTTAGGAATCAGCCAAAGAGTTAAGACTTTCTCAAGAATGCTATAGAATTCGAAAGGCTGACCAAATTGGCTGTGCGAAAAAATATCATAGACACAATTAAAAGGACTGATTATTTTATGCATAATTTGTCTATCAGTTATTGAAGTTCATGTTCGTTTGTGATTCAGTTATCTGCCGGATTGAATTTTTTCGAATGCTTTCCATTAGTCTCCACCGAAGTCTAAAAATATGAAATTAACAAGGCATACTAACATTGGCTTCGCTCAAGGTACAGACGAAAAATTTCAAATTTACAAGAGAGATTTCATGAATTCATCAAATTCATTTTGAATACTCCCTTCCTTTTCATGACAGTGTGGGCAGTCCCTGCTATGAATTAATTAAGATCGTGATGTAATTTCTGCTAATCTCTTGATGTCTTGATTCTCTTGTAAACACAATAATTAGCACACTCATGCATTTTTAATCCGGAAAATCCAGATAAAGTAAATCATATGAGATGAGTTGCAGTGCAGTGCATTGACACTTTGACACCTACCCATTCAAAATCATTCGAGAACAGTTCTAAACATTACGGTCAAATTGTAACCAGAGCTCTGTTCATCAGGGCTAATAGGAGTGGAAAGCGATGAAGGCACTACTAAAGAACAATAATTGATGTTTTACTTCAAAAACATCAAATTTAATTGCAACTGAACAAAAAAAGTGGACGAGTGAAAGATTGCACTGTTTGTTCCTTATAATATTGACCCGGCTTTCGCAATAAATATTGAACTCGATACTTTCCAGTCCTCCAAATGTACTTGGGCTTAAATGTCATTGAATTAAGTTTCATCTCAACCTAGTAATACTTCCAGAAATTAGTTTCAATACATAATTTGTTGTGCTTGACTGTTTGGAGGATATTTTTTGTTATTCCCTCTACCCTGACCCCATAATCCAATTTTTTTCTTCTTCTGTTGCACAGGAGTAATAAGTGAGAAAATGATTATTACGCAAACTTATTAAACAAATCGTGAGCCTGGGAAAGAATTTTTACGAACTCGTTAATACGCGTTCCCATTTCATGCTCTCTCTTATGCTACCATTTCAATAATGAACTTAACTACTTTTTAGTGTATTCCAGATTTTGCAATAGTCAAGAAGATGGTCTGTGTGCTGCATTGTTCAATTTTTGACATCTTTGTTTGCATACCACAAATATAATCCTACTAATCCAAGCACAAAAGCAACCGCTCAATGAAAATCAATCTGCAATTCTAACTTTTGAAGAGCAGCAGTAATTGGTGCAATTGTGGACGTATAAAATTGGCAAATTGGTTGTACAATATTAGTATTAGCCAAGCAAACAAACTCATAAAAACAACTTGTTCATCCTAATGATGTCAATCTTTTGATTGGTGTGCAGCAGCAGTGTTATGCTGCAAATATTAGCAAAGTTCAAAGTTTAGTTCTATTCATACGCCGCCATGCACCTCTCAATACTTAAAATTGAAAATTGTGACTGCACGATAGAATTAAACTTTGAAGTCCATCACCGACTATCGACTAATAATTCAATTCGATGCGTTTTGCCATGGCGGCAGTGGCAAAAGAAAGCCTTCAACGAAAAAAGTCAATTTAGTGTTTCCATAGAAAACTGCAATTTTTTTTCTCGCCATACCACCTCTGACCCAAATTGGCCTTGAAGTTACAAAAGAACTCGCTCAATCATCTTATGTTCGTTTTTTCGTTTACGGGTGCAAACATGTCTATTTGTTTTCTGAGCCGCCACTTTTACTTTCCAATTTACTTCAAGAATGGAATTTTTTATGTGGTACCTTCGATAAAGTGAGAAATATTTCACTAATTGAAACACATCTACACAATCCAAATCAATTCACATAATCTGCACAATCTCCACACACTAATCAAATAATCAAATTCAGAGGTCGCAATTAGTATGGCAAATATTTATGCTTTTCTGCCTGGGTACCATACTGGATATGAAGTTTTGCGCTGGAACAAAGCAAAGCAAAGCAAAGAGCTTTTTAATAAAATATAAACAAATAACTGTACAACATTGTCCCGGCGTTCCGCCTACTTCATACCATTTGACTGTTTGCTGCTTTTATTTGCCCTGTCATAGTTCATTGCCTTGTTCCGAAATTTTCAAACATTTTTTAGCTAATTAATATCGAGCTGACTTTGATATCCGATCCGAAACAAGCCCACTTCAACCGCGGCTCGAAGTCTCTTAACTAAAATGTATTGAGTGTATACTGCAAAATTGAGATTTTAATTTGCAGACGCACCGTATAATGTTACATAGTACGTATTAGCAAACAATTTACATAGAATAGCCACTGTAGAACTGTGCAGCAGATGCTGAAGCTACTGCCAAATTGTAACTGTAACTGAACTATCGTACTAAGCAGAATCCAGTTGCCCATTTTAGGGATCTTGGGAATATCGGAAGGAACCACGGCACGGTTTTCGTTATGTTACGAGAAAGTAAGTAGGGCAATGCGAAATTGACGGAATCGGATTGATGCAGATTATTGCAGAAAAGTAAAAGCACAAGCCAGTAAGTAGTCAGTTGTAAA
>JAQGCM010000564.1:0-23657 GCA_034699705.1 Hymenaphorura dentifera | reverse complement strand
CCCTGAGTCCCATGAAGAACTGGTGTGAAACGAACATCCATGCAAATTGCCAAGTGAATTGATCAAACATTGCGACCTGCAGTGCGTTCCCGGACAGACTGGAAGACTGTATAGCATGGCACTTCGTGCATGCAATAACCCTGAAATTTCAAATGATTTTGTAATTGATGGTAATTAAGTGAATTTTGATTTCCAGCTACAGGTACATCTGGCTACTTGCCTGATAGACAGCACAAAAACATGTAATTTAACTTGATTTGAGAGGATTTAGATGATAAATATGTCAGAAAATCGTATTATTTCGTAAAATGTGGACGCTTATTACATAATTTGTAATTTGGAAATTTGCAAAACTTGGTATCTCCTGCACAACAAGTTTTAAATTCGGTCACATTTTCACATTACATCGCTGATTTTGTAATATTTGTTTAACTTATTTAAAAAGCTGAAATGGACAAGAGCTGGATTGGAGTTTTAGAAATCAGCACAATTTCAATTTTCCAATTGTTCGATAAAAAATCGAAAAAAATTTCGATGGCATGGAAACGTGAAGGTAAAAAAAAGTAAACAAACATTTGAAAATTTTCTGTATAAAAAGCTGCGCATTGCTCGACTTTGCTCATTCATCGTCCTGACGCCCGACTGTGAAGACGTGCCTTTGAATCTCCAACAAACTTTTTCAAACCCTGTCAGTTTTGACTTTTTTGACCTCAGTGTGCTTTCAACTTTTTTGACCTCTGTCTGCTTTCAACTTTTCGACTTTTTTTGCAAAAACTTTGTTCATCTTCGTCGTCATCTTCTGCAATTTTCGAATCGACTCATTCATTCATCGTCAATCGTCTTCATCCTTTCAACAATGGCAACTACGGCTAACGCACATACCTTTGAAGAGGCTGGAACTTTCCATGGAAATGGAATCATTCCTGTGACCAAGTATAGGTCCAAAAATACCGGACTCACCGTTTTCTTTGTGGACATTGACTCTCAAGTCATCAACGGCTACTTTTGTTATGGTGAGTAGAGTTTACAAATGGCAAATAACAAAAAAATCTCATCTATTTTTGATTTTGTTCTAAAAAAAATTCTCCATGGTCTGTTTATGGTACAGGTGTGGATCAGCCGGAATGCACTGGAATCGAAACTATGGTGTGGCACTTGGACTCTTCCGGAGGTCTTCTTCCTCGGCAAATGAGGGGCGAGATAATTCGTCCATCTTGGCAACATCATGGAGCCGAGAATCCTTTGGCCGATCGTGACCAGTCAAGCTATGTCTGTTGTGCCCTTGGGGAAACAGCCTTCTTGGGAACATTTTCCTGTTCCATTTATCTTCTTCAGAATATTGAGGTGAATTTTTTATGTAAATAATACAAGCTACTTTAGCTAGAACTCTGGAAAATTGGTGACATTTTAATCTCTCATTCATTTTGATTCGTTCAAATAGGCAATTTTTGCCGTTCATGGATGCCAATCGGAACGCAATCGAGTCCAACGGACTTGTCAAGAAATGCTCGAACAAGAACGAGGTAAGCATGACGAACAACGTTTGTATTTGCAATTATTTTTGAAAATCCAATTTGTTTTTAGACAAACCTGCGAAGGAAGGTGGTGAGCCTGGGTTAGCGGAGAGTGTGGCTGAGATGACCCTAAATGATGACAGCGACAAGGATAGTGATTTGGAAGCAGATGAATACTGCGCTGGAGAACCGAACTTGTCCGGTCGGGAGTTCTACTTTTTGAGTGAGGCTGGGGAAGGTGCCATGGCTTGGGAAGCAACCCTTCAAACTATGTTTCCTGGCGTTCGTGCCTTTTGGAATCGTCTTTTGTGCGAACAGAAGGCCAGAATTACTGCTAAGGTTAGCAAATGAATTTAGTAATTAAATTTTGAACACGAAATCTCCTGACATCATGATATTCTTAATCAAATTGTTGGTTGTGTTTAGATGCGAGAATGTTATGAGAACTTTTATCGCCCTGAAAATCTTACGGTGATCATTACTGGAAAACTAGCTGATCGAGATCACATTTTAGAGACACTTCACGAGTACGAGGAGGAGTACAGATATGCGGTGAGTTCAATTTAAAAATTAAAGAGCCATGATTTCGTTCTTCAATTAATTTAATTATGACTTTTTATTTCGCAGCATCCTGAAGCTGCTCCTTTCATTCCAGCTTGGAATGACCCACTTCCTCCTCGTCAAACTGCGATCACTTCAGAAGTGAAATTTGTACCGAGAAATCCAAATCGTGAACCTTTGGCTACAGTTTGCTTTGGATGGCGTGGATGTACTTCCTTTGATGTCGAGACGTAATGATTCATTTTAGTTTAGACTTGAAGGAATTGACATTTGAACTAATTTATTGCTTGCAAATCTTGTCTCAGAGCTGTGGCATTGAAGGTATTCACGGCACACGTGGCCGTCGGACCTCTTTGGAATGAGTTTGTAGCGAAAGGTCTTGCCCATCGAGTTTCCTGGTGTCAATTGGAGTATGCTGAAACCTGCACTTTGGTGACCATCCACGGAATTACCAGCGATGAATTGGCTGAGACCATAGCTTCCGGAACCAAAAACATTCTGGCTCGTTTGGGAGATCCAAGTGATGACATGTTGAACTTGGCTGAACTTCGAGCTATGGCTAATCGAGTTGGGTGGCATTTCGTTCGTGAGCTGGAGTCTGACCCTTACTTAATTTTGGCAGCTGCCATTTCTAAGGGAGAACGATATGGGTACCAAGATGATAGTCAAATTAATAAGCGGATAAATCCTCGCTCCGTCTTTGAGGGGCTCATGGAGAAGCCAATGGAATTCTGGAAAGGATTGGCCTCCAGTTATTTCCGCCCCGAAGACACTTTCGTCACAAAAGTGTCTCCAAAGGTAAGACCAATTTTTTTTATAACCTTTTGAGACTTGACAATTAGAATTTTATTATTTACTCAGTCATACAAACGCTACGAAGACTTGTTGGCTAAAAGTCCAGAACAACCGATTCCAGCCTCGGACATTGAAGAGTCTGGGGAGCATACTTTTAAGGAATCCTCTCGTCGAGCTTCTTCCCGCCCAAGGAGGAAGGCAAACTCAGTTATTCAAGAAGCTAGTCGCACAGTCCCAGAACGCGGAGAAGAAGACTTGGATATGAACAACAACAACGCTGAGGTCGGACACGCCCCAGCACAAGGTGACGAAGGCGGTGAAGATGAGAGACCTGAATTCGACTGCATGGCAATGGCAGGAGGTGGAGGTCGTTTGGAAGAACTCATCAACAACAACTTGTTTCCATTTGGCGATAGTGTAAGGCCAGATTATGAATTCCACATGATGTTTTTAAGTATTTTAAGTCTAATTTGAATTTGCTGAACAGGATGATGAAGCTAAGGACTTTGAGAAAAGATTGGGACTGACATCCGCATTTTTGGAACAAGTGACTGAGTCCCAGCTCAAATTTTATCCAATCGCGAACTACCGGTCGGACGAAGTCGAGCAACATCCACAATTCTCAGTAAACGACATGCCATTCTACACTTTTCTTGAGGACGTGGAGACTTCTTTCGTTTATGTAAGTTTCCAAATTAAGGTCTAAATTTTAGAACTTTCATTTTTTAATTTCTTGTTTGCTCGATCAAAGGTCACTTTTGTAATTGACACGACCCATCTCACTGATGAGGAACGCAAATACGTTGCCCCGATTACTGCAGCCCTCGGAGCAGTTCTTTGCCCTCGCCCACCTGGTCTTGACACGGATGCTGAAATTGAACATCCAAATGAATTTCATCCACCACAGAAAATCTCCGACTCTCAAGTCTCCCTCGGTCTCAACGGAGAAATGATGCAAAACATTTTTGTAATGTTGATTGTTCGCCCAGAAAATTATGACTGGATGGTTGGAATGTTCCAATTTCTTCTTTACGAACTTGAATTTACTCCAAACTTCTTGGACTTCATTTCCGTAGAGGCAAAGAAAGGTCTTGCCGGCAGCTACAAGATGCAAACTGCGGACTGCCCAAATTATGACTGCTTTGATTCAACCGAAATCAATTTGCACTCCCTTGTGAAGCAAGTTTACAAAGCAGGTTAGACTTTTGTGTAGCTATTCAAATGAATACTGCAAATGCTAAAACCATTGCAATTTATTTTTAGAGTCCAACGCACGCCTTTTTGTGGGTCGACGCCGCCTTGATTTGGTGAACGGGTATACGGCCACATTCAAGGCCGATCCAGCGGGTTGCACTCAAGCCACGGGTAATGTTTGGCGAAAATTGGTCGACGAGGGTCGAATCAGTGTTCAGATTGCAACAAACGTTGAGAAATTGATTGCTACCTCTCCTGACGTTATTGGACCTTGGAAAAAGTATTTCAAAGGAATCCAGAAACCTCTGACTTTTGCGTAAGTAGGAAACGAAATCAATTTGCATGTGAAAGTTGAACTAGTACCGATTTCCAATTACATTTTAGTGCATCTCAACCAACTGTGGAGCGAGACATCATGACTTCCCCTTGTGGCGAAGGAATTTCAGTTTCAGTCAACCATGCGCGACCATCTTGTTTGTCCATGGCCATCCCAATAAATCCAAACCATGAGGACTTTCCTAAACTTTGTCTGGCATCTCAGATCTTTTCAATGGCGCAAAAATGGGTTTGGAGTACTCTGGAGGAGGAGGACAATGCCCAACCCGTGATTCGAATGCCTTGCTCTTACTCCAGTATTTTGACTCTTAATTTGGAATCCCCGGATATCATGGGATCCTTTGATGCCATGAAAAAGATTTTGGACGTAAGGATCCGGCATTGAGTAGTTAAATTGATCGATTAGACCTTTTTAATAGTATTTTCTGCTTTTATCTAGCCTGACTGGCCTTGGTTGAATACTTTACTGGTTGCCACTAAATTAATGGTGGTCAATGACCCGGCCTCGATGGAAGTGGGACCGCAAGGCGCAATTCAGTCTTCTCTATTGGCGCATTTGAATTGTCAAACTATGGATTATCGCAGGTAAATTAAGCAAGCACGTATATATTTGTTAAACGATACTTTTTTTTCGATCATATCTGATCTTTGATATTTTGTTTGAAGGAATCTTGTCTTGCAAAGTCTTCAGACCACTCCGGATGACTTGAAGAGAATCGTTTCAGAGTACATGGTCAAACTATGCGACCCAGAGCAATGTTGGTACGCGCTCATGTCCTACGGGGAAGAGGAAGATAAACTCATCGCGAAGTTGAAGGAACGTGGCTTTAATCTCAAAAAAATTAATCTCAACGATCTCTGCTCCAATCTTTAAAAAAAACTAATCACATATTCTCAACAATCAACCAAATCAGCAATCAACCTCAAATGAATTCTAGTCTGCTACTAACTAGTCACCAATGAAATTTGCCTTCAAAAGCCAAAGGATTAATTAAGCACAAATGAAAATACAAACAGAATGCAAGTCAATTTTGAAAAAATGTGAAATTATGAAACTATAACTCAACACGCGAAGCTGATAAATTGTGAAAAGAATATGGTAGAAAAATAAAATATAAAAATTGTTACAAAATTAGTTTGGTCCAGGTTAGTTGCACATCTTTAATCACATTAGCTCAATAATTTCTTTGCATCAACCTTTACTCAATTTAATCAATAAATTGAGCCCGAAAAAAGCCTAAATTTTAATTCACCTAAAAGGAAAAATGTGAACAGCTGGTTGTGCAAGCAAAATCCACCCACTTGATCTATTATTAAAATAATTTTTAGGCTTCCCTTTCTAGCTCCAGGTTTATAATCCTCATGGGCTGACATAATAGTACAACATGTACATTTCGATTTTGGTCTTTCACATTGCTTTCACAACCAGAACCAACTTATGCAATCATTCATGTTCATAATGTTTTCTCTTCTCCATTCTCCTTGTTTTGCGCAATAAAAGCTAATTCAGGTTATGAAATTAATGCATCATCATTCATATTGACCGTGGCAGTGCCAGTCGAAGGTGAAAGCAAAAAAAGAAGAGCGATCATCAAAGCGATTAATAGTTTGACGCACGAAACAAACTAGCTAGTTGTTTTAGGAAGGTTTGCTTCCAACTCGCTGATCAGTTTTCTCCAAACTTTTGATTTGGTTGGGTCTGGTGAATTTCTCTCTCTCTCTCTCTGCTGGGACAAGTATCGCATCGTGATGAATATGAGCAACAATAGTAGCTGTATATCAAGGCTCATAATTCCTGAATCTGATCAGGTATGCAAAAAAAAGCAATCCATAAATATCTGCGAAATTGTTTAATTGTTGCATTTTGCAATTTACAGATTCAAATCACAGTGAGCAGACAGCAAGGGCAAGGTCGGACTCCTTCAAATGGAACCGATATAACGGTGACGGCTATAAATCGAAGAACGAGGTCAAACATCAACGTGAATTCAGCAGGAGGTCGTGTAGGAGCAATGCTGCCTTTGGCATTGACAGGTTCGAAATAAGAAATTGGAATGGAAGGATAACAATTAACAAATTAACTTTAGTTTTTGCAGTTTGAGATGAACAAAGTTGTATTTTTAGACAATGCTGGCAGCCGTGGGCGAAGTCCCAGTCGAATTCCATATTTGATGACCAGATCGCGCGAAAGCTTTAGCAGCGGTGTTAGTTCATGTGGTCCGACACCAACGACTACTCCACTCGAAAACGAAAATCTCGCTCTGTTGTTGGGTATGTAAAGAAATACACACCCAAATAAAATATTTCTTTCAAATGTTTGAATGATAATTTTTGTAATGCTCAAACTTAATTGAATTTCCAACTGAGCAGAGGATGTGGACAGAGTGGAGGAGTTTCTGAAAATGAATGGGGATTTCCTGACAACCTACGTGAACAAATGCGTCGATAACGACACTCTTGAAAGTTGGTTTCTTCGGCGGTACGCTACTGCAGAGGAGAGGTCAGCATTTTGCAATCGTTGGAACATCACCACGCAATCTGCAGCTGCAGCCCCGATACGTTGTATTCCGCAAGGGCTCAGCGTATCGCTTGGATCAAACACGAATACTGACGGAGCTGTTCGCTGGGAACTAGCTCGATTCATCTCTAGTGTGGTTTATGCAGATTTCTTTGTTGTTTATTTGACCGATAAAGACTATCGGTTCTTGTATAAGTATTCGCCGCAGACCGTGTAAGCGTTCCTTTTTATTGAAACTTTATATTGCAAGATTTCCCACGCCTTAAAATGTTTGCATTTTGAATCGTTTTGTTTATAAAGGAAAGCAGAGGAAGACTTTTATTCAATTAGCGATGCTTTGACATTGGCTGCCAGTGTGGCCAAGAGGCAAGTTGCCCAAAGAATGTCAAGGGTGGAGGCCCAGCGTCGATTCCCACAAGGACTTGGGAATTCCAGCGATGCGGATACGGATCCTACGAAAAAATCTGCAAATGTTCTCTGCCTCCCTATTGTGAGAATGGACGGAGAAATTGCTGGAGTTATCGAACTGCACCGTAAAAGCGCCGCAGCTTCGTTTACAGCTGAAGATGAAGACGTCGCCCAGAGCTACTTGGTTTGGGGAGGAATCGCTTATCACTATTCAGATTTAAATCAGATCATGACGAAGCAAAAAGTACTGAATGACTTTCTCCTGCAAGTTGTGAGGTAAACGTAGAACGCACCAAAAATCGATACATTTCGTTTGTTCAACTGGTCGTTCTTGTACAAATTTTGCAGGTCAATTTTTCAAGACATGATATCCATAGACTCTGTGATCAAAAAAGTCATGAAATTCGCCCAAAAACTTGTGGATGCGGACAGGGCATCCTTATTTCTCATGGACAACAAAACCCGGGAACTATATGCTCGTATTTTTGACCTTGAGGGTGACGCGCAACAACAAGATAATAGTACACCGCCTGTCGAAACGATTAAGGAAATTCGGTAAGACTTAAAGCGCTAGAAGGATTTGCTCCTGAACTGCAAAGTATTCTAAACCTACAAATTTTCAGATTTGCTGTTGGCACTGGAATAGCTGGTCAAGTTGCTTCAACCGGCAAACCTTTAAGTATCGCAGATGCTTATGAAGATGTACGTTTCAACCCAGGAGTTGACAAGTTGACTGGCTACCGAACAAAATCAATCCTCTGCATGCCAATATTTATTCGAGCTTCTGTCATTGGCGTCATTCAACTCGTGAATAAGAAAACTAGTGAAAAGTTTAGCAAAGAGGATGAAGAATCTTTTGAGGTCTTTGCAGTTTACTGTGGATTGGCTCTTCATCATGCAAAATTATATGACAAGATTAGACGCTCTGAACAAAAGTCCAAAGTTGCAGTGGAAGTCTTGTCTTATCACAATACTTGCAGTGATCCAGAATTTGAAAAATTCAGGAGTGTGACTCTTCCTCAAAGCGTCCTCGGAATTGATGAGTAAGTAAAGCAACGCAAATTGCAATTTTGCAAGTGATAAACCTTAAATTCAATCTGACATGTTTTAACAATTTTTCAGTTTTTACTTTGCACCGCCCAGCGTCGATGAAATGCAAAAAGTCCACTATGCCGTGTACATGTTTGTGGATCTATTTGGACTCCAACGATTTGATCTGGACTCCTTGTACCGCTTTGCGGTCACGGTCAAGAAAAATTACAGGAGAGTACCGTACCACAATTGGAGTCACGGTTGGACTGTGGCCAATTCCATGTACTGCATTCTGAAATCTAGCAATGTTTTCAGACCCATTGAGGTAAAGTTTACTTCAATTGCCTTAGAAAGTGTTTTTAGCTTTTATGTGAAACTTTTCTGAATTTTAGAGACTGGCTCTGTACGTTGGAAGCCTTTGCCATGACTTGGATCACAGGGGCAGAAGCAATAAATTTTTGGCAGACACAGAGTCACCATTGGCTGCTATTTATACAACTTCTACAATGGAACATCATCACTTTAATCAAACTGTGACAATTTTGCAACAGGTGTGTATTCAATCGAATAATTGCCAATTCTGTCTGCTTTTAAAGGTTTTCCTAACTAAACCTTTGCATTTTTTATAGGAAGGTCACAATATTTTCTCCCAACTTAGCTCGGAGGAGTACAAACTAGTGTTGGGAACTATAAAGCATTGCATTTTGGCTACCGATCTGTCTTTGTTCTTCCCATACAAAGCCAGAGTTCAAGACTTGATTGCCAAAGAGATGTACTCTTGGACTGTGCCAGATCACAGGTCAAAACTAGTGAAAATGAGTTAGAATTAACATAAGAATCTCAGATTTTGCAAGCAAAATTCCTTTTTATTGTTACAGGATGTTAGCACAAGCAATGGCAATGACTGGGGCTGATCTGTGTGCCAGTGCAAAAACTTGGGAAATCCAGGTAGTGACTAGTCAAGTCATTTTTGAAGAATTTTATGATCAGGGTGATGTGGAGAAATCTGCTGGACGAACTCCAATGCCCATGATGGACAGGGAAAAATCGATGCAACAACCAGAGTGTCAGGTAAGCGCCTTAAGGTCACAGGCCAATTTCGATAACTTTATAAAAAATTTCCCACTCTTACTAGGTTGGATTCATGAGTGCGATTTGCATCCCTTGCTACGACACTCTTTTCAAACTAATCCCAGACACCCAACCATTGCTGGAAGGTTGTCGCAAGAATTTAGAGAGATGGAAAGAGTTGGCTGAAGAAAAGAAAACGGAAGAAGCTGCGGCTGCTGCTGCAGCAGCCACTCCAGAAATAAAAATAGATGAGCCGATGCCCAACTCAGATCAGAATGAAGATCTTTCTGAAGATCTGGAGAAGCCGGCAAAGTCAACAGACTGATGGCAGGCCTGTAGCAGGCGATTTCAAAACGCAATTAACAGTAGTTTTGAATTTAGAAAATGGTGTTTATGTAGAAACTAAGAGAAAGTACTTAATAAGTTGTGAATTCTGGAGGTAGTTAAATAACAATGTTTAATTTATTTGATTCTAAAGTCAAATTCAAAGTCACCTTAGATTTTAGGCATAATGAAGAAATTGGAGAAAGGGGAAAAGTTTGAATTCTCCAACTCGAGCCCCGTTCAAAAAGCAATAGTGATTCACACAGTCCGAGCATAGAAGCATTGGATCCTCTGGAACTCGATCGTAGCCAACAACAGCCCATCTGTTTGAAAGAATAGTAATAATTTAGAGGATATTAGGATTTAGTAGAACCGTCAAATTTTAAACCCAATTTTAATATCGAGTCAGATTCCAGACTCAGATCAAATCAGATCATCAAATTTAAACTACCTGGCTAAATTTTCATTATCCACACGACAATATTTGGTTGGATATTTCCCCATCTTCTCATAACGCGGAAATTCAGCATGATCCACTCGACGCACGGTCCTTGCAAAAACAACCATATTTGTGAAATGAACTTTGTAAGTCTTAAGCATTCAAAAAAATGTTTTCTTACCTGAGTGTATTGAACACGATGACATGTTCACAGCTTCCTTGGTGAAGATACAAATATGGAAATCCGAAACGCAAGTTCAAGTCCTTGAGCTTTGCAGTCTTGAGCAAACTTCGCTTAAATAGACGAATGTCCTTGGGTGGGGCTTGCTCCACCCATTTGTTCAAATTCTTCACAAAGTCACGACTGTCCTGCCCACCCTCAGTGTAAATTGTGTCGTGGATGTAGACAAGGCGGGACTTGTAGAGAGACTGTGTCAGAAACAACAATAGAATAACAATTAAAAATTTGTAGCTAGCCAGTGAGCTTGAATCATTAGTAAAAACTCACGTAAGACATGTCAGTTTCCAATCGAGCCAAGACGCTGTCAGCATTTTCAGTACTAAAAGTACTCGTCATGTCAGTGCTACACATAAAATCAGTTTGACACTTGAGCTTCTTGACCAAGTCTAGGAGCGTTTGGCTTGCCAAAATTTCAACCACCATCCCGAGTTTTGGTTCTTGGCTCCTATCAAGCGAAAACAAGCAAAAATCAAACACAATTTAAAACGGCTACATCATTTTTCATTTCTGAACATCTCTTCAAACATTCCAGCAAAAAACCCTTACGTTTTCAAGTCGTAGAAATGATCTCCTTCTGGAATGTCATAGCGCTGATACATAGTTACTGTCAAGACTGCTTCCTCTGGCGCGTTGCTGACCACGTCATGAGGGCCAAGCTTGCCCAATTGTCTTGCTCGCTGTTAATAAAAATTAAACACAAAGACAGTTAAATTTAGCTGTGATTACCCAAACTACACCCTCACCCTTTTTGCAATTTGATTTTTGACGATCTTATCTTACCATGCTGTGTTTGCTGTACTTCAAATCATTCGTCAACTGATCAACAACGTTCACCATGCGCCACTGGAAATTTCCAGGTTCATCCGACAAAGTCGTGTAGAGAGCCAAAGATGACAGTTTTTTGACCGCCAGTGATGGAATTGCTCCTGCCAAGAGTGGCATTTCATTGCCCTTAAAAATGACGTCGTCCACGATAACTTCTGCTTTCGTAGTGGCCAAATTGGGACTGAAAACGATACGAAAAGAATAAAGAAATGACATTGTTGAAGTGAATCACGAGTGACAACTTTTTGTGCCTTCTTGCTATTAATTTTTACCTGGCCAATCTCCACATTTCATTCAATTTGTCCTCATTAAATCCAAAGTAAGTTTGAAGGTAAGTCTTTTCCTTCTCCAGTGCCCTCTGATCCAAAGTTCTGGCCCTCATTTGACAATATTTGTAGTGCAGAGCAAAATTCTTTTCATCTTGCTCAGCGAGCAGAGCAGCATTCGGTTGAAGCTCTTCTTGCATTTTTTTAAAAGCACTGTAGTCAAATTCCTCGTCTGAGTCCAAAGGATTTTCAAAATCATCATCACTGTCCGAACTCTCTCGCTCTGAGTCAACGTAGGCAGTCGGATATTCGTCCTCTCCGTCCGACTCAGCCTGCATCATAATGTAGTCCTCTGGGTCAGATGGAATTAGCTCGATTTCTTCACCTTCTTCAATGAGAGCCGATAAATAGTCCAAGTCAGCTTCGGTGTCCTTTTTCTCTGCACTTTCAACAGTTGCTCCTTTGCGTTTGCGACCTTTTCCTCTCTTGCCGCCCGGCCCACCTTTTGCTTTTTTCTTGCCTTTTTCGGTTTTTTCTCCAAAGATAAGAATTCTTCTGGCTTTGTCGGCGGCTTTTTCTTCATCAGTCATTTCCGGCGCGTTTGTGACTTCCTCTTCAGTGTCTGCTCCACCTGACAACAACAGCATGGTCTCCCAAAGACGGTCGACGGGGCCAAGGAATTCTGATCGAACTTGTTGCATTTGTTTGATGCGATCCTTCATGTGGAAGAGTGGCGAGACCCATTTCCTTGCGTCGGGTGAAAATACTTTGTCCATCGACATGGTTCTGGGCCGGTTGTGACCTCTGACCTCGTATGGTTTTTGTCTGAGATCCTTGCCAAGCTAAAATGCAGACACAGGTAAGAAGAAAACAACAAATTAGATTAAATCAGCTCTCAAAATTAGAAAACGTGTTCTAAAGGAAGTAGAATTGAGTTAAGTAGCAATAAAACTCAAAAAAAGCTAGACCCCTTTACCCTGCCTGGGGGGGTGATCGATTACTGACCGGCCTTCTTTTTTAACTTGAACTGATAGAATGAGTGACCTTTAGACCGCTTGACCTTACCTCACAGTGATGTTGTGGACCTTGACACTAGAAGGGGGCAATGGAAAAACTGAAGAAAAATTGCTAAAATCGCCTTCACAGCCCAAGTCAGTTTCGGACACTTCTGCTGGCTGACGGCAAAACTCTCAATTTTGCCAAGTCGTTCGTATCGTAAGTCGAATGCAGTACCGAAACGCATGTAAAAGCATAAAGCACGTTTTCTGCTCTGATTTCAAATTTCATGAGGAGAATGGATGGCGCTGTGTGCAATTGTCTGAGAAATCGCAAATCGCAACTTCGCAACTACTTTTATCGTAGGCTTTTTAATTTTTAATTCGACACTTTTGTACTGATTTCGTCGAATATTACTAAAGGAAAGATGTACTAAAATCTTGAAATGAAGTCAGTCCATGCTACACATTCGTAGGTTAGTGAAATCCTTGGTGAGGTTCTTTGTCCTGCAAATCTGTGCTCGTAATCAGTAATCGGCTACGTTTTCAAGAAATAATTTGGTACCCGATTACATACAATTACAGGTTTAGCATGCAATCGCAAGTTTCGCAAGCACCAAAACACAAATGAAACAAATCCGAAACGTTTTCAAAGACTAGATATTACATTATTATTATATCTGTAAGTTTTGTAAGTCTAGTCCGATCCGAAATCCCGAATGGTTGGCTTGGGTTTGGATAGTTGGGAAAGTCGGGACTTGGGGCCCAAATATTTTCATTTCTGAGCGCAGAGTGGTGCTCAAACCGAAGAATTTTGTATGATTCTAAAGTCAGGAGTCAGGACTAGCAAAGAAATCTGGAAAGTCTGAGTTCGGAGCTTGAGAGAAAATTAGGCAGTAGTAAGTAGTGTGGAAAAATTCATACAATTGCGGATATGTTATTCTACCGAAACAGCAAACGTAATTATTTCTTATTTCATTTATTGATTTATCTTAAACTGAAAGAATTCACCACTCGGTGAAATATTTGGAATAAAACTTGTTTTTCGAAAGCCTTAAACAATAATCTAAGCTTACTATAATTCTCTAAAACAGATTTAAAATTTTATACAATATCTAAAATAGTTTTTTAAAAAAGTCTTCGACAATATATTAAAATACTAATCTGAGCCTGGCTCACTACTATATTTTTCACTATAAAGTTTCTTAGAACATTCTTAAATGCGTGCTTTAAAATTTTCTAATTAAGTTGCAATCATTGGAATTCTTTCTACTTTTTTTTCGAAACGAGACTGGTATCTTACACTCCGATTCGGTTCCATTTCAATTCTTAGTGGACGAGCATTCAAGCGATGGGCCGAGGCCATAGTTCTTTTGTTGTCGTAGTCGATATCAAAAATCGTTAGAAAAATGTCCGGGTACATGATGTCGAATACAGCAAAGCAAAACCCGTAGCAAAGTGCCCAAACTCCGCAGGCCAGACAAATCCAGAAACAAACTCCGTACCTAATTGCAAATCGCAACAATGAAAGAGATCGAATTACGTAATCAATTGAGTACCCCGGGGAGCAATATGTTGCTTAAATGCTAAAAACCCTTACTCCAATTCGATAAACTGTCCAGCCACATAAATCGTTGGGAAATGATGCTCGATTCGGACCCAGTAGAAGTAAATGACGTTCGCGGCCAACATAAGGACTCCGATCGCAATAAAAGCGTAGGCTGAGTACCGCGGAATCGCCGCGACAAAAAGAAGGGCCAATCCCCAAGTAATCAGTGCAAAAACGAGAGCCCAATAGGTATGGTATCCAGCCTCCATCACGTCTTGTGACCAACCGAATCCAATTGTTGCCGATGTTAAAAAATGCACAACCGTGAGGAGCGGCATTGGAAGACCGCGGTCAATTGCTTTTGGCATTGCAAGTCGAAGCAATGCTGGTTTGAACATTTGGACTTCTTCGTTGTAGAAAATTTCTCTGCGTGGGTAAGTCAAATTTTCGGGGCGAATTCTCAAGTCACCAGCCCACAGAGGAGTTCGGATCCGGACTGCTTTGAGGGTTAAATTCGTAGAAGCTAATCCAATATGAACTCCTAGGCTCATCGAATATTGCTGGAATTTAATGTAAATAAAGCCAATTAATTTGTGAGTAGGATGCTCACTTCTTATTAGGATTCCCTGGAAAGATCCCACAATTTTTGATTCGTGCGTAGGCAAAAATATTATTGGACGATTTGTACACATAAATTTCCTTTATGCTAAAGAAAGTTTTCAATTTTGATTTAATTACTATAGGTGAAGTGGCAGTGGCACAGGCAAGACGCAAGACGTCGCAAAATTGTAGCCTATTTTGACTTGAAACGAAAATTGTTAACAAAACAAACTCAAAGAGAAAGATTCTTCATTTCGACAAAATCGAATAGAAGATTGCAGAGATTTGCTTTGCGTGGGTTTGAACAAAACTTGGATGCTAAAAGACAACAAAACAAAAACGAAAGGATGTTCCGGATAACTAACACAAATATTAGCACAATTCTACACAGTCGACTTTACTTTAGTCTTCAAATCATCAATCTCTCAAAATCCTTGAACATCCTTATTTTCCTTATCCGAAAACTCTCAAAACTGTTTCCCGGAAGAAAATTCCTGGACAAGATAAACTAAACTACACATTGCAAAACCTTTATCTTGAGCTACCGCCCAAGTAATGCGTTGCTGTAGCCAGTGGCCCGTGGCCCTGGAGATTTTCGAAACCGGATTGAACCGATTTTCGACTAGCTCTCTAGCGTAGTTGCAAAAATCTTGCGAAATTGTTGTGAAATAATGAGATGGTTGTTTAGTTTTTCAAGAACCTGCCTTGTTGGATGGATGAGTAGTGCAGGAAATGAGAAATGAGTAGGAAAATTACCTTGGGCGAATAATAATTCATTGGAGATTGAATGACAACACGTCCCTGAAGCCATTCTGGACTTAAAAGACACAATGAGATCACGACTCCAGTGCACAAACAGTTTACAGCCTAAAATTTAATCACAAAACACACAACAGACAGTCAAATTACCAAACAACTCTGGGACTACACAACTAGTCGCAGTCACTAGTTGAGTAATTGAGTAATAGAGAATAAGGCCAGCTCAAGCAATCATTTAATTAATTACCAACCAGCCAAGACTTAATTACTGCAAATTAAATTGCTTTTGCCTCATGCTTGGGCCTGGCTCAAGACAAGAACTAATTAAGGCATTGCTTCTTCGAAATCAAATATCGAAGAAAGTATTACACAATACAGGTTGCTGGGTTTGGGAAATTTTGCAATGCAATGCAACTTGAGCACGGCACTGACTAATTTGCAAATTAGGTGAAAAAATTAATTACCACAAAAGCAGACGCAATTCGGTGTTTGATAATCGGGAGAATGACGATGAGGACCAATAAGCAAGTTAGGGCTGTCACAATGATTGAAATGATTGACCATGTGAAGTAAAGGTCAGCTCGGAGTCTCCTTGGGTCACCGTAGAAAGTAGGACCTCCAGGATTGAATCTTGCCATGTCAAACATTTTTGCAAATTGGGACGAACACTTTTAAAAAATAATTACTGTAGTTTTGCACTTTTAAAAAAACCACAGAGCTGCACTTTACAATTTGGGCTATAACAATACAAACAAAATTCTTATGCCGAGCAGTGCCTGCCTAGCCTACAAACACGTCTTCTGCTCAGCTCACGTATTTTGGACTTTGGAATATCGATACTGGACCAGGTGATCGCCGCGGCTGATTGCTGGCTACACTTGGTCGAAAAATTGAAAGACAACGACAGCAAAGATTAGCCCTAGACATTCCGATACTGGCAATATCAGAATCGAATGTTGCAAAAATGTTGCAAAACTTCTTCACATTTCGATTTCGAGATTCGTGGAATGCAATTTGCATGTTTTCTTTCCATGAACGAAGATCGGAAATAAAATTGTTGTGCTACATGGAATGTGAGGCTAGAGAAATGTGATGCAAAAATTTCGACAACTATGCAAATGTGCTCGATCCAATTTTAAAAAATGTTGATACTGCCACTGCAGCTGCACATAAAAGCATCTTTTTCCTGAGGTTAGTTGAAAAAATTCAAACGATTTTTGCACCACCTTGCCTTGCCTCATATCATATCCTTTAGTCTTGCGAGAAAAAATCGTTTCATAGCCAAGACGATCGCGAACGCTACCAACCAGCAAGACCAGAAAAATTTTCTCCAGAAAAAAACTCGAGGAACGGGTGCATGAGATTTAAGACACGATTAATTAGAAAAGGAAGCGCAGCGTGGCTGGCTGCATGCATAGCAACCAGCCAAGAGAAGCGTGAGAACTTTCATTCTTTTAATTCCCGTGTTTGCATGACTGCATTCTTCTTCTCTTCTTCCTATTTTCTCTTACCCGGGTATTTTCTGAGCTGCTTGTTGCAAGGAAAAACGAATATTTAGCAAAGGCGTGCTTAGGGTGTGGGGTCTAAAGCCTAAAGAAAAATTTAGCTACCATCATCATCATCATCATCATCGGAAAACTTTTTTTAACTCCGCCAAACTCTGACGACTCCAATTCCACGGCTCGGGTTTGGCCTGCCATAGCTTGACTTGACTACTTGACTTCAACTTTGACTTTGACTTGACTTGGGGTTTTGGCTGTTTCTGGAGAAAAGTACATTGAGTTTGCGGCGAGTTCCTAAGATTCGACTACAACGGTTCGTGCTTCATTTCGAAATTCAGGGCTCCAGCTCCAGCAGAATAACTTTCTCCAGCAGCATCCGCCCGGCCGCTGAGCTATTCTGTTCTAGTCTGGTCTAGTAGTCTTGTGTAGTATAGAAGGGAGCGATTTCCATGAAGGTTGAAGATTTGATTAATATTGACTTGACTTCCTTCACATTTCAAGACTGACTGCTTTATGGATTTATGTATTCATCATTCTGAGTCTCTCACGGCCTCTGCCTAGTATAGTAGTTTCGCGAGACTCGAGAATTCCTTCCCCCGTTTAATGCATGGAGAAAGCATTCTGGAGAAAGCAGCAAGAAGATCTTGTGGAATCTCATCACTCTTAGTCCACAGTGCAGTGGCATCCGCATCCGCAGCTGTGTAGAATTTTGCACACTTTGGACCAGACCAGGGAGAAACTGAACTGAAGCTGCACTGAATACATACAGTAAAACTCGCGAAATTCGAATAGGGATTTTAACTCTTGAATGAAAGTCAGTCAGTCGAGTTTAGAAAGGTAGCGGAAACGCAAAAGACGGAGGCTTGGGCTAGAGCAGGAGGAATGGAATGGAAGGTTAATTTGCATCCACATCTGCATACATTTGCAAATGCCTGGGCGAAGAGCGAATTTGATTAATTGACTTAATTTTTATTTAAGTGCAGTCCCATTCCATTTTGTAATTTGCATTGCTTGGCTGGCTGGTTGGGTTGAGAAGTTTGGATGGAAGGACTGGCTGGCTGGGCTAAAGAGAAAGGAAGCGTTTTAATTAGTTTCCGTGTGCACTCTTGATTATATACATTTACTAATTAATTCGCCACGGTTTTGTGCATTTCATTTAGGGATTTAGCAAATGCTCAGCAGCTCTAAGTTTGTTTTAAAGGGCTCAATGACTGAAGGAATGAGTTTTATTTCCTTGGGTATGGATAGCTTAGTTGGCCAGTTGGCCTTAGCCTGAATTTTTGAATATAGTTCGTGCTGGAATTTTACAACGAACAGAAATCTAATTACCCTTCCCAAAATTCGCAGGACATTGATTCTGAGAAAGCCACGACCGTTGAGAATTGCATGCAATTCTTCAGCATTTGAGATTCGGTTAATTCAATTTTGCCAGTGTCTTGATTTCCGTTGGAATTGAATAAAAAATTGCCAGCAGTTTCTTTTTGCAATAAATTGCAAGTCGTGGCGTGAAAGTTAAGTGGCGTGAAAGTTAAGAAATGCAATAATACTGATTGCAATTCCAAACACTCGGAAACTTTCCATTGCACTGCTGCAGTCTTAGTTTGTCAGTCGGATTGAAAGGATTTTGCAAACATCTACACATTCTGCTACAAGTGCAGTGTGATTTTGTAAATTGCACGTGCAAAATTTACGAGTCACTCGACGCCACATGCCACAAACAAACACACTGAAGATCAAGAAGTCTAAGTTCGGCCCTGCACATGCAGGCGGTATGCAGTTGGAATTTGCAATCCTTCTACAAACAACTGCATCCAATCCAATTATCATGCATGTATAAAATTGAAGTGGCTCTGGTTTGACTTGCTTGACTCACAACATAAACATACTTTGATTCATTTCGCCTTCAGCCCGTGCCCAAATTGCAAGTGTTAGGCCGGCCGTGGCCTGAGCTGAGGGCTTGGAGTGGAGTAGCTAAGCTAAAGTTTTCCTTTGAGTGAGTTTGGAGAAGATTAAAGCATTCCAGTCAACAATAAGGAAAAGACAAGACTAAGACAAACACACACAAATCGAGAGAGCTGAGGCTGAGTGAGAGGACAAGAAATAGTACTCGAATTCGGGTAGTCTAGAGTCAAGCTAAACCAGGTGAAGTAGACAATAAGACAGAATTGGTAGTTAGGAAATGACAGTGCAGCAATGCGAATGGGATGTGAAGTGAATGGAATGGAATTGCCATGCCATTGCCAGTGCGAATTTTGGGAATGAGCTGAGGGGGTTTTGTTCTAAATGAAAATGAAAGTGGGTCGGGTGCAGAGAAAGCAAAGCAAAGACAGCAGTGCTGCTTGCATTCATGGAGAAAGTTGTGCTTCATTTAGACTTTGCTTTCACGACAATTTTTTCTAACTTTTCGCAAGTCGCACTGATAATCGCAGTTTTGCATTTTTCATCACTTTTGAGGCAAATTTTTGTAATGCTTTCTAAGAAAATCTCAACATTGTTTCTAGAAGTACTTCAAAGATCATGTAAATAATTTCTAAATTTTCAAGTGAGTGACAAGTCACTCATCACCAACAAGCTGAAAGCACGAAAGGTGAAAGTAAAAAAAATGAAGTAAAGTATAAGTCTGGCTTTTCGGAATTTTCGGATGAAGAAAATTTGGAGCGAAGCGAGATTCACCCGGATGTGGCTGGTGCCGGGTATTCTGCTCTGCCCAGCACATGTTTCTATTGCCAATTGCATTTCTTCCCTTGTTATTCTAACCCGTCTGCTCAACCTAGCCCAATCATCCGTGAAATGAAAAGAGCTGTGCTAGAAGTAGAAACGACTCTGTTCTTTTTCTTCTGCTCTTCAAATAATCACAGACAGAAACGAAATACTCACTTCGAAGGTAGGTAAGGCTGTACGTACGTTACATATGAATACCTTGCTCGGTACTGCATTGCATTTGTAGTGCCCGGATTCGGGTATTAGTAGTGAAAAGAAAACATTGCGTTGCGTTCTTACCAAGCAGTCGGACTAAATGAAACTCTTGTAACAATATAATCAACCAAGTAGGGTGTGATGAAGAAGTTGGCCATGTCGAAATATTTGTTCTCTTTTCGAAACAGCCGTACACATGCATTTTTGGATGGATTTTGCGAAATCCGAAACCACTTCAATTTTAAGCATTGTTAACTCGTTGAACTCAATCGATTTTATTTCCAATACTAAATCTTGAAAATTTTTGACCAAAATTGCACATGGCACAAGAGGAAGTAATTATAGAACCACAGTCCCGCCCTTAATGGTAGAGTCAGCTCAGCTGAGAGTGAGTGCAGTAAAGTGTCCCTTGGGTTTCTTTTCTCGGCCCTCGGCCTGGCCTGGCCTACAATTCAGTTTTGTCGTCTGTCCGTAGCCATTAGTGAATGGAAATCGCAAAGAAGAAAACTTTATAGCTGTCTTTGAGAAAAGAAGAGGGGGAGGGGGACGCAAAAACTCTCTTGTTCGCTGATTTGGAACTCAACAAGAAGCAATTGAGGTCTTGTAAAGGAAAAGATGTGACCCGTTTTATTGCTTCCCTTTGTATTTCTCTCATCCTTTTGTGAACAAGACTATGGGGGACAGAAAAGGAAGTTGAAGGAGAAAAGTACGAATTGGAATGGATGGGAATGGGACCAGGACTGACTGACTGACTGCACAGTAGCTCCAACTCTAGCAGCAGCAGAAGCAAACACAGTTGGGCCAGAAAGACCCCGAATTCGGGACTGCTGCAAATCCAAGAAAAGAAAAGAAATTGTCACTTGAGAGTATAAGAAAGGGGAAAGTCGGTGAAGAGAAAGCAAGTGAAAGTGTCTATGGTTAGTTTTTAGCTTTGTTTGGTCTCAATCTCTCTCAACCCACCCAAGGCTGTGAGATGGGGTAGTTGATTCTATTTGCACATTCTTTTCTTTGCATAGATTCAATTCAGATTCAAGCTCTCACAATTTATTTACATTTTCAATTGATACAGTAGCAAGAGAGAACCGTACGAGGCGTAAATTTTCCGAATTGAAAGGGTCGACTTGTAAATTACAAACGAATGTCATAAGTTAGCGGTCAGGATGAAGACTCAGTTCTCCAAATTTTGAATTACCGAAGAATTCTTGCAACAGGATAAAAATGAATTTGGGGACTTCCGTTTCCGTTTTCGATGTTTCAGGTTACATTTGCTTTCGGGCAGGAACTACTGATTTCCGATTTTAGCCAACTTCAGCAAATTCTCGGGAACTTGATGAAGCCTAGTTCAGAATATTAGTTGAAGATTCCGAGGAAGTTCTTAGTTTTGATTCCTCTAAAAGATTACCCGAATTATTTTTATTTTTTTGGTTTCGACGGACTAGAAGACTAGAACTCAGTTTGGAACTGAATTCCTTTTCTAGAACTATTACAACACTAGCAGGAAGTTACACGAATAGAGCCAACAAAAAGCGGCTCACTGAAAAGCTTGCGGTGGAATGGTGCTAGTGAATGATCCAAGCAATCTAATCCAAAAGTATCAGAAATTTTTTTGGATTATCTCAAGGAAGAATTGTACTTGCAAAAATGGTGGTGGAATCCACTGATATTCTCAGCGTAGGCGGAAGGCAGGGCAGAATTCTCTTCTTTTTTTCTTTTCTTACGCGCGAGCGGATTCATTGTGGTAATTTTAAGAAATTCAATTATCTTTTACGAGTCGTGGAGTCGTTCTACCCGCGGCGTGCATGGCATCACGCCCAAATCAGTCACCAACTTAACTTGTTAGATATTCATAAATCATTCTCTCGCTCTTTTTTGAATTTTTCTAGCTGCGAGCAATTGAGACGAGCGAGCCACGCGCGCAAAAAAAAAGTTGCAAAAAATGTAAATCAGTGTAGTAGTAATTGTAACTGTGGAAGGAGAAAAGAATTCGAACACGAATAAAAAGTTTTCACTTTTTCTTCTTCGTTCCTGCTGCAAATTAGTCATTAAGAAGAAAAACACATGAAACTGAACGAGTTCTTTTAATGTGATTGAGTGTGACTGCGAAATGATTTTGACGGAATTTTTTTTCAGGACTCAATTCACTCATTGGGAGAATAAAAATTGGAAACTGCGTTCAGGGCTCGGGTAATTGTAATTGTCCTCAACTTTTAAGTCAAAATGAAGTTCCTGTTCCGCAATCTTGTGCATTTGCAATTGCAATGATTGAGAATTCACCTGCTTGACTTTTGAAATTATTGTTTGAGTTATCCCTAAAATTCTTCCACCCTTGATTTTCAAGTTTCTTTATTCGAATTCCAACATTTCAATCGACCAAAGGACTTGCTAATTTAGGCTGACCTAATTAAAATTTAGCTACTGAACTTTGCTTAATTTTGCAAAAACGTAGCCATTTTCCAATTCCAATTCATGGAAGCATTCTCATTTTTCTCATTGTTGTCACATTCTTCAAATTGAAGAATTCGGCCACGATTTCCACCAACTTTAGCGGCCTCGAAAAAGACACCACAATCGTCAAAAATCCACAGCTGTGTCCATGTCCAACTTTGTCAAAATATGTAACTGCGTAGCCTTGCCTCTACCACCGCCGCCACTAAACTTCATACCAATGCCCAAATGCCGATATATTGATCGTGATTTTTCCGGAGATCCGGGTGGTGACCCAAAGAAGAAGCAACGGATGCAGGTCTTTAGAAAGACTTACGGCCAAATCCGTCCTTTGGACACTCCTCTGTGACTATATTGCACAACGAACGCGGAACGCAGAGTACCAGCACACTGCACTGCACAGTCGTCCTCAGAGTGGAACAACCAAAGTTAAGTCTTTAGACTGTACACAGAGAGTGACGGACGACCGACACGAATGCACCCGGGTGTTCTTCCTTCCCATAAAATATCACTTGTGTGTAACTCTTAACTGCTAGAGCTCCAGAAAAGCCAGCTAGTTCTGAGGAGAATCCTATCCTAACATGGCCGGGTCTATTGGCATTAGCAACTTTCTATTCTACCCGGATATATCCACGAGTATGTATTCTTGAGCATTTTTGACCTAAATTCTGGCCCGGCTTGGCTTGGCCCAACTCTGTCCTGCTGTGGGTGACGAAGACGCTGGCAACTTGGAAGATCTGGATTCACTTTCTTCTTGTTGCCAGCAGAGCAGACCTTCTTAACTTACTTTTCTTTGGTGGTTGGGTGGTTGATGTCGAGAAAAGGTGATATTTTCATCATTTCAACACGATTGCTTTTATCCCAGTCCAATCCAGTGGCGACAAGTCAGGCAGGATGCTGCTGTCTGGATGGAGTTAAGTCGTCGTCCTCGTCGCCTCCGACTCTTCGTCTTCATCTTCATCTAAAACTTGGACTTTCGCCCAATGCAATCTACTGAAGGAAGACCTCTCGACTCGACTCGCCCTGGCCTGGTTGTAGTGCATTGCATTTATGCAAGGCATTTTCACCTAATCGAATCCCAGGATTTTGCACAGAATTTGCAGGATTTCCGGAGAAATACAAATGTCCTCGCCTCGCCTCGCTTTTCAAAACTATCTCTTAAGATGAGAGGCGATACGAGTCAGGCAGGAGGAAGGAAGCAGTGCAGCAATCTCGGTATTGTCTTTTTGTCGTAACTCATCTGGTAGGATTTTTCGGGTGCCTTTGTTGTCCTTTGACATAATGAGAGAAAATAAAGTGCCTTCCTTTTCAACTCTCATTTTCCTTCCGAGAGGTCCAGACCCAGGCCTGGTCGTACTAAGCACCAA
>JAQGCM010000563.1:0-23660 GCA_034699705.1 Hymenaphorura dentifera | reverse complement strand
TAAACCCGCAAAATTGGCGAATGTCAAGAAGCTTTTGGAATATATTGTCATTCCAAGTACCACGATATTCTACGATAATCTACGATAGTCTTGACGTGCGGTTCGTCAAAGTTTCAAAATTCAGACTCAAGAAAATTCAACAAAAATACAATTCAGATTCAAGAAATTTCAGCAAAATAATATCCAGATTCAAGAAAATGCAGCCAAAATTCAGATTCCAGAAAATCAGCAAATATTCAGGATATTTAGCACAAATAAAATCAAAATAAAAAATATATGACGTTTGGTTGTTTTATTATGCTATCTGGATAGTTTTTTGAAATTTGCAAACATTTGAATTTTTTTGGCTGTCTTCAACATATGTCAAATTTTTGTTGCTACGACACTTCACAAAATTTCTAAACCTTATTATTGGAAGCTCTTTCAACAAGGCCTGAATTCTTTAAACTCATTCTTCATCGTTAGCCATAACCAACCATGAACTTGTTACAAGTAAGCAGAAGATGTGAGACCCGATGTGTAGCTTGGGATCTTTGAAAGATTTTTCTTCGTCAGATCCTCATGTCACGTCACAACATGTCAACCAGGCATTTCCTAATGGTCACAATCATCAACCTATAAAAATAATTATATGATCATTGTCAACAGTGCTCTAAATATACTTATCAGATGATTCTTTCTGTGATAGCTCGTCATTTGTGTATGTCGTGGCCCACGCATGGAAGTTATAGATACTTGAACTCGGTCTAGTATTGGTCAATTGGGTATGAAGCACGATTTGTCTCAAACTTATAAATTATTTGTGCAGTGATTAATTTTTTTCATGGCTCTGTAAGTTCGAGATGACGAACAACGAAACATGGTTACCATAGGCCATCGCCAAAGTCTAAAACTGAACCGAACAATGTCCTCACGCTACTCTAGTGTTCATTGTTCAAATCATGAAATCCTGATATGGTGCACAGCACAAATATTAAATACGACTAAGAAGTTATTCGTCGAGCGTCCGCTTTCAGAAAAAAAATTATTTAAGATTCTGCCTTGTATCGAATATGCAAACCAAAGAGAGTCTGGACATTTTCGATTTTAAGAATTGCCTGAAATTAAGAATTACTGCAAAAACCCTGTATATTTTTGTTTCTAAAATGCGTGTTAAACATGCACACGAGCACATTCACCATAAATCGTATCTAAATTTTCTGGGAAACATGGATACCAAATTAATCTGGTTCATGTTTTTCTTGCACGCGGAATAATGATTCCGTAACCCATAAATTTATCCAAATTGGCTATTTCAAGAATCAAGTCTCACCAACCTGCAACTTTGGCAGTTACTACAAATTAAAAAGCAGTTGAAAGGTGTACTCAACTTCTGTATCATTTTGAAAGATCTGCCGACTCGGGGGCATGAATTTATATTAACTTGCGTATAATTCGGTACACATTCTATTAAAGTAGGTGTGGCAATAGGCGCCTACTGCAACTGCCACTGCCACTACAAATGCTACACCGAGATAACGACACCTTCAAATTCAAAAGCGGTTAGCAAGTAATTCATTCCTTTCCCCGGTTCGGGCAGGAAAAACAGGATCGGATCAAATCGAATCCAGCCCTCGTACACCAGTTCAAAGTACTAATCCAAAATTTTATGGTTTTGCGTGATTCGGAAGAATAAATATGTACGAAGAAGTAGTACGTTGTTATTGGGATAACAAGCGATAACTACAAAACCCGGCATGTGTTTTCCTTCATTCACTCGCTCAAACTGCCAAACTGCCAAAGCTTTTTCCTGAGAATAAAAAAAGGCGAGAATGAAAGGCGTCAATTAGGTGGTCATAAATCCTTATTTCAATTAGACGCTTACAGACTAGGTGAAAAGGCTTATCATAATGGGGCTTTCGGCAGGTTACCACTACCACCGCACGCGGTGGGCACTGCAACAAGAAGGAAGGACGGAACACCATGCTCTAATCAAACATTTATTTCTCCTACCTCTCCATGATAACTGTAATTTTCTAGTTGCGGAAAATCCTCATTTATCAATCACTTAAAAAAGGCTAGGCTCGGCACAACTTAAAACAAACTCAGAGAATGTCTAAAGCCCGCTAGGAACCCTAGTGCGGTGAAGACTCCCTGTGCTTCTTGTGGGTCCCTCCGCGCAGTGTTAGTATCACTCCAGGAAATCTCTACAAATACACTCTCCTATCTTTCAACTTGGTAATTATACACTTCCAACACCTCACTTATTCACTCGGAATAATAATACTAATATTTCGTCGGAATACAAAATATGAGGGTGGCTGGCTAACTCTACAGCTTAGCTGAGGTAAGCTAACGAATATAATATTGAACAAAGTAAAATGCAACTCATTTTGATTATAATATTTTTTAGGGAGAACCCTGCCTTATTAGTTGCCCTGCACTTGACACCCTCTGAACCACAACCACCACAACTCAGACAGGTGGTCAGCAACCTTTGTTTTGCCGCTTGACTCATTGTCCAAAATATGTTTGTCTTAATTAGGATGAGAACCGGAAAATTATGTCAGAGTAATTTTAATCGGTTTGGTTGGAGCCTGACTTCTTGAAGTTGGGCTTAGAAACAAGACAAGCTGTACGATGAGTCGATGACATCCATTTTTGTGAAAATAATGAATTTAAGCCTCCAGGGCTGGGTCAAACTGATATAGTTAAAAAATATCAGCGGAATCGCTTGCGATTGAGTACCATTAAAATCAGAACTAATTGGACTAAGGTCCAAATTGACTTGAGAATTATTTCTTGTGCGGAAAAATCATGTTAGCCTAAGAATGAGATGACAAGTTTGACTTTGCAGGATAATAAATTACACAAAATTGAATTAAATTTTGTTGATCCAAATCTGAATAACAAGGTAAAAAAAGATAAACTTGGGGCTAGAATCATGATAGCTCAAGAAATTTGTAAAGGTGTCAGCTAGAAATGTTGAAGTCATTTGTCATTTGTTCCTCAACTCATTTATCAAGTGAGGCGAGACGTTCTACAAGAGATGAACGCAAGGATTTCCCATAAGCTTTTAACTTCCCATCTCCACTCGAGTGAAGTCGAGTCCCTTAAGGGTTCCTTAACAAATACATGCAAATACAAGAATACAACTAGTGTTTGTACAATCTTGTTTGGTTAGTTTTGTTGGTTAAACATTTTTGATGCTGGTTTTGTTGTTCCCAACAATTGGCTTCAGATTGTACGTGTGTTGCTGTTGTCCAGCATCATGTAGTTGTAGTCTCTACCATTTTTTTTGTCTTAGATCAGAATTCACATCTTGTACGAATTTTGTAGGTCCTATTGTGCTTGGGCTTGTGCTCTCTGAAAATCTACCGGAAAACAATGCTATAAGTTACGAAGCACAGAAACTTTCTCTTAAATCAAAAAGCCTATCCGGCGGAACGCATATTTTTTGAGACAACCAGTATTTCTACTATTTCTATCAAGCTGAGTAATAAATTACCAGGACAAAAATGGAGTAATAATTTTTGAGAGCAAACCGCAAATCCAGTTTCCGAGTCGGGGAAAACAGCAATAAAAGGCGTGCTCGTATATCATATGAAATCGTCGCAGGCTGCGAAGCATGACTCTTGAGTTTGGGGAATACCAAGTCTTTCCCCAGAGTGGAAAGAGTGGAACCCATGTAATACCCGAAATATGACAGAATGACAATGTGAAAGCAGAAGGTTTATATCATCGTCGATGTTTATTGTGTTTGGTGCGAGGCGTTTCATTCCATAGGCTTCAGGGGGCTGGTGCCACCATTAATCTAATAGGATAATGCGACCGTCACCGTGGGATATTGCTTTCGCCACAAAACATACCCGGTTTTATCCCTATTATTGTCACCCATTGTGCTCTTCATTCCACACACAATCCTCCATTCTGAATTTCATCTGTGGTTGTGGTGGAATGACTTGTATGGGTGTTTGTAGTTGACACTTTGACTTTTTTGGTAATGTTGGGATTTTTAAAAAAAATTGAATCGGGAAAGGGATACGAGTACGAGATGTAGGAATTCTTTTCTTAAGAAACACATTTTTAATAATACCGGATTTTATAAAGAAAGTAGTAGACTTCTGACAGGAGCAATAAAGGGTAAGGACCAGGAGCCCTTTTGACGTGAATGGTTTGTATGTCTAGTCTAGTGACAGAGCAGGACACAAAACCCTCTTGTGTATTGTTTGAACACATTGTTGAAGAGTGAGTCCCTTTGAATGGAGTAAGCTCATAGAAAGTCATGAAAAAGTCATCATCTTCACCCGCTCACTTGACCTTTCCCAAAGCCCTTAACTTTCTTGAATGTGTTATAAGATAAAGTGACTATGAGCCCAGAAAGTATTGTTTGATTGTTGCATGGCTCTGCAATAAACTTTATAAGCGCTTTTACAGCGTGAAAGGAATACGAAATACGAACGACATTTTAGCTTGCTGGTGCAAACCTGTGCCCCTGTGCGCTGTGCCCAATCCAGCTTTAAGATTTCAGAATTTTTGTCCGCACTGATTCCCCAAATCTCGCCCTGACCTGCCTAAGATCTTACAATAATTATGAAACATCCTGAAAAATAAATAGCTCCAACTCTCCAGCCTTCACGTTTGTAGTTTTAAGAAATTCGAGCCCCATTTCTAATTTATTTATTCTGTGCCCACCCCTACAATTTCCTCCGATTTTCATGAATCGAGTTCAGAATTTCCTTCGTCGGTTATGTCATATGCAGATTCTCCGTAATGTTTAAGAAGTTAAGTGCGCGGACATTCTGTTCGGAGTCATCGTCCCTGTTAACTGTAAAAACAAACAGCTAGCAGGTCGACAACAATGGACCTCCCACGGATCCTTGAGTTCTTGCTGTGACCTGCGGATTGTCGACTATGATTCTGGGAACCCTGTTTGGAGAACAGAGATCTTTGCAAGTTGCAGTTGCAACGCAAGGCTCTGGAAAACAGAACTTTGGGAAAAGGGATGAATCGATGAATGAATGGGCATTTATGATAGGAACGCCGAACGTACGTACAACATACATACTAGTTCAGAAATAAACCAATAAATCCCGCGCCTGCTGTAAAAAATGTGTTATTCAAAATATGTTAAATTAACGGGAAACTCAGCAACTGAGGTCAACAGAATAATGTGGATTTGCTTGTTCATATTACATTACTTTAACTCTTAAATTGTTCTTGAGATGCTGACGATAAAGATTCCTTTCAATTCTGCTTTGCTAGGGTGTCACAATTCCGCAACATATGTGGCCAATTCGCTCCTGTGAAACCATGCCATATTTTAAATCATATTCTTGCGTAAGAACTTGTCAAACTTGGAGAGAGTCGACAGGGAGGCAGTTAACTAACTGTGTTATTTTATTTTCCATATATGAGACAAAGTTGTTGAGGGTAGATTTTTGTAGTTTTGGTCTTCGTGAGAGAATAGTCGTCCGTCTAATACTAATAGAAGAAAACATTCATCCACAATCCACCCGTCCGCGTTGGGTTGGAACACTAGGGCTCACAGTTTTTGGCTTTGCTGCTTTTCTTTCGACTAACTCTAAAACGTATGGTAACGTCCACGTATCAAATGTCAGGACAGGAAAGTAGACAGATGCATTCGAAACTTGATACTCCTTATGAAAGAGACCAATATTTTGGGCTTGTCCAAATACAGTGTACAAAACCGGAGAGAGAAGTCAGACTCAGATGAGGAGAATAGTGTACATCTATCCATCTCCCAACAATCCAAATACTTTTCTGCGTCTTCCTAGTCCTAAAGTTTGGAAGACTCAAAGTTCCATCCAACATCTCATTCTAATCCTTCAGATTTTTTGGACTTTTTGAAAAATATCTAACTAAATGGTCGCAAATATCACAATATTTGAATGCAGAATATTATTCCTACTTTCCTCCAATATTAGGCAATGATGTAAATTCCTGGCAATCGTGCTTAATTATGCTACAAATATTGCTGAAACTGTTTCTTTTCAGTTATATTTTTCAGTCAAAATAAAATTTGTATTTGCAGCAGCATAAGTATAGTTCCGAACAACAAAGATTGAAAATCGTAGAAAAAATCTTCGAGGCTAAAATTTGTCTTTTAACGAAAAAGTATTTTGCAGGTTTGTGCGAAATTTCGAAAGGAAATCCCTGATGAGACTGTCTCTTTGTTTTTGGTAACGAATTTCTATAGCAAACGTCAGAATTGCGACGCAGATTTAAATACGATGTACATAAGCTTTGAGTTTATTGTTGACATGAGCTTTCCGTCAAACACTTGTAGTCTAGTACTAATGATTATTTATTTTGTTTGGAAACAGGAGTAAGGTGCTGTACGTACTATGCACGGAGTACAATGAGCAATGATCTCTTGTAGGAGTGCTATTTCAGTACAGCAAATCGACGAGAGGAAAGATGATCTGATTGGATAGTGTTGGCCATTCATTCATACGGCAACATATCGATATCGTGGCTCTCTCGCAAAATAATCATGTGACGCCGCCAGAACCCCAAGAAGCAGAAAAAGAAATTGACTAAAAAGCTCAAGGTGTCGTTCATCTGCCTCAGCCTTTTGTTCAACTTTCATTCAATGGAAAGAATCGATGTGTCTCTTGTGTCATCTTTCCAAACAAACGTTCGTCAGTCCGGCTTCTAACTCGACTACATTAACTTTATCCCCGAACCGTAATTCCAACATGAAGAATCAGACAATCATTACTCAAGGTCTACATTGTAGAACTCGGATTTATTACATGGACACGGAATACGAAATAGATTCATGCCTGGATGTCTTCAGTGCTCATATGCACACTCAAATTGATATCCACAGAGTCGAGAAAGCGAGCGCAACGTAACTACTACTCGTCCGGTGAAAGGATTGGCTAACACACAACTTTCTTTCGCCATACGCCCCAGCAGATAGCCAATGATCAATTTCGTCCCACTTTCTCAAGTCCAACATGTTTGATATTCAGGAGGTTTTCTACATTTTTTTCATAGCCGAAGTAAAATATATTTCAAAGTTTTTTTTACTGGATAACCTTAGTATTTTTTGATGGAGCTGCGCAAACTCGATTGTAAGGACGGGTTTCCATTCTTTAGTTGCTGCATGAGAAGAATGAGTATGCACAGAAGGGGCCAGCAAGAGCAGCAAGTGTAGGAGCAAAGAACATCTTGTCTACCCCGGAAATACTGGTGAACTGTCTGAATGAAGCAACAAGGGGCGGTGGAAAGGAAAAGTAAATAGAAGACATGAAATAATGAAAACTCAAGATGTTTTAAGTTTGCCTTTTAAAAGAGCACCGAGTAAAAGACGTAGACAAATTCAAGGTGCTGTCGTTTGAGATAATAGAGTGAAATGGCGTTGTCAAAGGTCCCTGTGCAGTAACTAGCCAGAACAATTGAGTGTAGAGTACAATGCTGGCAAGTTTCGCCAAGTCAGTTAACTATATTCGTAAGTTCATTATTGTATTTTCGTCCAATGTGTTTGTACTGTCGATGCCGTCGTTCCTGGCACAGTTTTAATGGTTATGGCTCCATCCAGCTTCCTATCCCAAAAATTTTGTTCATAAGTTGTAAGATAACATGACCCGGACCCGGACGGAAGCTCAAAGAAAGAAAACGAATGACAAGTCTAGAGGTCCAACCATTCAAGGGAACAATTGAGTTTGAAGAGCCTTGGTTTTTCTTCTTCAATTCTGTCAATGAAATAAATAGTAGGCACGTACCCTTAAGGGTACTCAACCTCTGTGCCAACCTTCTGCATAACGAGGAGGAAACAAACCGCCCTTAACTACGTCGATTGTTCACAACAATAATGGGCTTCAAAAGGCTAACAACTAAGAAAGTCCTACCCTGCAATACAGTGTACGAACGCAGTCCCTATTTGTAATGCTTTGTACGTATAATATTAAACAATCAATTCAGCCTTGTTGGCTCAAGCCTGCGAAAACGACCGATTTTTCCATTATTGTAACCTCTGATGAAAATAAATGGAAATGGTTGCTCAAAAGAGGGAAAGGTGCTTCCAGTCTCTAGACAAATATTGGGAAATTCGTGAAAGGCAAAAGCAATAGGCAAAAGGCTGAGGTGACTTGATAAACGCGTGACCCTGGCTTTTCTAAACTTGAGGCTGGTGGTAGTGGTGAAGTTGAGGTAATCGGGTCGCGGGGACTGAAGGGTTCACGAACTGATAAATAAATATGAATACGAAGTTGCCGACTTCTAACAAGTAGAAGTATTGGGCGGTCATGATGATGATGGACTGATGAGAGTTGAGAATAGAGGTGTTCGGTACAAGTTTTAAGGTTGGCCCATCTTTTCACATTTCACATTCAATTGCTGAATTGCTTTGAATCCAATAATGGAAACATGGGACAAAACATGTTCTCAATTCTAAAATGGATATTGAAAAGTTGATGTAAAAGTGAGAGATTGAGAAGAGAGGAGGGGGAAATTGTACAAGTCACCACTAGGAAATCTATTATTGCCGGTTGTCAATGAGTAAATGTGATTTTGATTGGTGGGGTGGTCCATTCCATTCATTCATAATCATAATAAATATAACGACGTGTGGGACTCAACCGTGTCTTCATGCTGAGACAACAAGAACTAATTTGTGTTTCGTTCATTGCCACGGCGAGAAAGGCACCCTCGTCTCCCCAAAAAGTTCAAGAGGTTAGGTCTTGTATCAATAAAATAAATCGACTGTGTGTTTTGTACATTTAATTTATTAACAATATGCAAACGTGTAAATGTCAGAACTCAGTTGGAAAAATATGTATTTAGATTTTGAAACTTGGCGTGTGGCTAACAGCTAACATGAATTTTCATGTACCTAATTACTTTCCGAGTCAAAAATATATTATGCGAAGCGTTTAGTAAAACAAAGGTCCAGCTTTCCCTTCAACAATCAAATGAATTGCGGTTTGCAAGCACATCCGCCGCCTACATCCGATTGAAATTCTCAACATTGCAACACCTGGACTCAGGATTCTTTAATTACATTAAACTTGCTGCTTGTTGATGAATCCGGCACCATTATCATTCATTGTAGGACGCACGCAATCTCAGCCAAAAAACTTGAATCGACTATTTACATAAAACAATAATAATGAAAGAGATGCTAAAACGCATTAATTACAAGAAAACTAACAACCATTCACATCACATCGCATAGAATAAAAGCTACATATGCAATCCCATCAAAAAGAATTAAAGGGTTAAACCACATCAAACAAACCCAGCCCGATGTCCGACGCCGAGTCAAATAAAAATGCCAGGTCAAGCAAGAGCAGAGCAGCAGCAACATTAAGTACATTTGAAACGAATGTGATTAAATTATGGTAAGAATTGGTTGGAAAGATAGATTTTTTGATATCAAAAACTCCACCCGAGATGAAGGGAAGTTCTTGTTGAGGATAGCGCATAGTCGTATCGTCTGTGAGGATGGAACTTGAGCCCAGAGTCTCAAAACTAGTCAGCCAACCACTCTGCACCGAAAATCCTCCGTGTGGGCTTGGCAAACCAAACCAAATGACGAAAGGGGCAACCCCAACAAAACTCATCTCACCAACTTGATTCTTACTCAGTCTACGAATTCTATCTCAGCAACACCAACCAAAAAGCTATCATGCCTACTGTGAACCAAAGCTATTGCTGCATGAATCCATAAGCATTTAATAATCTGGCATGATCAAAACTATTCACGAAATTTGTTTCGCCAGAATCCAAAATTCGTTTTCGATCACAAAGTTGAAGAGTACCGTTCCTGCACAAAGGCAATTCTGAAAAGTGAAAGTCTGAGAAAGTTGAGAAAGTTTCAAGACAAACTTTCTCCAGAGCGGACTTCTGATTTCGAAACGTTGGTGTGAAATAGCTCGAACGAATTTTAATCTTGACAATGAAACTACTAGGAAGTGCAAGCTTTGCAAAAAGTTTCTTCAAAAAGTAAACACTTTTAAATTGCTGAATTGTTGATTGACATTAAAGTGGAAAATGCTTTCCGGCATAATGGGTGATGTTAGCGGCGGACTTTTATCCGGTCCTAATTTGATGGGAAGCGCTGGGATGAGTTCAGTGACTTCTCCGGCATCTTTGTCCATCGGCCCTCCGTCGCCAACAAATGTTCTCCCATCCTTTGGATTTACTCAAGAACAGGTTGGAATTTTTAGATCTTATTTCTGTGTATTAGGATGTGAAAGTAACTTTAGCTTTGCCAGGACTTGACATGTGTCAAGACGAGAAGCTTCTTAAGATTAGGCTGCATGACCTTCGGGTTAGATTCTTTTTCTGTCACAAGTCAGACAGTTTTCATTGATAAATCTTGACAGCTAAGCATCCGAATTACGACCATTTACATTTTACATTCCGATCAAAAAGATTTGTACAAATGTGTTGAATTGCTCGGGAAGTAATGGTGCTCAAATGCACGATTTCTTACCAGCTGAGCTGGTAACTTAAAGCGAACCAAATTATGATGCAATTATCATAATAGTACTTGCGCTTTAGATTTAAGAGAAACTTGAATTACCTGTCGCTTGTAATACAATTTAATTGATCCGAAGAAGCGCAGAGCCAATTAATTATGCAGCCTATAATCTTAATTTAAAAAGAGAAAGGAATTCATGACTTGATTGGACTGAAAATGATGTACATTTTATGTTTATTAAGGTCGCCTGTGTTTGCGAAGTGTTGCATCAATCAGGAAACATGGAAAGGCTTGCTAGATTTCTTTGGTCTCTGCCAGGGTGTGAAAAACTACAGAAGAATGAGAGTGTTTTGAAAGCAAAGGCTGTTGTAGCATATCATCGAGGAAATTTTAAAGAGTTGTACAAACTATTGGAGTCTCATACATTTTCACCTCATAATCATCCGAAATTACAAGCTTTGTGGCTGAAAGCTCATTACATTGAGGCAGAGAAATTGAGAGGAAGACCTCTTGGAGCTGTAGGTGAGTATTTCGATCCACACTCGCTAAAAATTAATACATTTTTAATTCTTCTACCTTCTTTCTTCTTCACCTTACCTCCTACAGAGACCCAAACGTTTCAAATTATTAATCGATGAGTACTATGGAATATTGAATGTAGCCTTAAAACATTTTTTAACGGATGTTCCATTGATCAAATTTATGCGACGAAGATTTTATGTATTACATCTTTCCAATAATCATATCAAATCTCAACCGACATAATTGTATTTGCAATTTGAGCTAGTTTCTTTCCATAAATCTTTGCCATATTCAAGTACTTCATTCCTTAGCACAGAATTTTAAGTACCACCAGTGCGGATTTGGTAACACTTAATTAAATTTGCTCTACCGATGGCTTATAGAACGTCAAATTAGGATTGTCTATTAAGGTGGCTTTGTCAAAAACCGCCGATTTGACATTCTCTAACTCTTTGTTTTAGGGAAGTACCGAGTCCGAAGGAAGTTTCCTTTGCCACGAACAATTTGGGACGGCGAAGAAACGTCTTATTGCTTTAAAGAAAAATCTCGAAGTGTTCTTCGAGACTGGTATCAACACAATCCGTACCCGTCACCTCGGGAGAAGCGGGAGCTTGCAGACGCTACCGGGTTGACCACGACTCAAGTTAGCAATTGGTTTAAAAATCGCCGACAAAGAGATCGAGCAGCTGAACAAAAGGATGGTGCGCCAAGGTAAACAATCTCAGATAAGATATTTCGGGGTTTTAGACAATTACTTTACATCGTCCAATCGTCTCCCGTCGCCTTTGACTTCTTGCGACCACCTTGTTCTTATTTAATTTACAATTTCACGACCAATTGGTTCGCAACACAAATAGCCATAAGATCATTTGTCGGCTGAGGTCGGCTTCTATTAAGATACCAGAAATGTCGCTTCTTCTATTGGTTTGAGCAAATTTTGCAGGAAATTGGGTTTCTGATGCAGAATTTTACAGCATTCGAAGGAATGCCGTCGCATTTTCTCTTTCTGTTCCCTTTGAGTCGCAAACAATTCACCGGCTATCCGGTCATTCAAAATTATCTAGGGACTTGATCAGCAATAGGATCAAGCAAGCCGAATATTCAGGAAGAACTAAGTCGGATATCTCACAGCTTAGCTTTACCAAACTGAGGATAAATCGCTAAGCCTATTCACTCAAGTGTTGGCGTGGATAGGGTGACCAGGCAAAAATGTAAAATGTGCATGCATATTAAGTTGTTTCGAGAAGAAATCTTTGTATTTTTGATCGTTGAGTTGAGGAATCTGCTTTTGAAGAGGATAACACTGCTCGACTCATAAATGCCCGTGTTATCTGATTTTGGAAGGGTTCCATTAGTGTCACCCAGACCCAACCATGTGGTGAAGGATATACTTACAACTTACGTTTCGAATTGGGATATGTACTGTTGGAATGGTAGAAGGGAATTCGGTTCGTATTCGTAAAGGGAACCTCCTCAAGTTCCCCATTGTGGGAGGTTGCCTTGCCTGAAACCCGATACCCGGGTAAGGAGGCTTCCGTACGCTAAAGTACAGTGCTCCAAAATAGAATTTTTCATCTCTTAAAACTAGGGGCACAAAAAAAACTTTGGCTGAGCCCGACATCCCATCTTTAATCAACATCTTTGCACTACGGAATATATATATCTCCTCATCTGTTGATTGCGCGTTAAGCAAACGAAACCAACAGTTTTTCCCGGTGACGAGTTTGTAGTTTAGTGCAAGCATTGCACGATTGAAAGTTGAAACTTAACCCCCATATGGACCCAAATAACAAGACTCTTATTTCAGTCACCATCCTCTGTTCCTAACACTAACAATATGTGATTCCAAGTATTCGACCAATGACTGCATCATGTCGGAGCTCCAATATCGTCTAGTCCATATCCTATGACCGACCGCACCGACTCGAATCGTGTTTATGACCTGAGACTCAAAAGTTGTGACTTTTCTTTAAACAAATCTCTCTGCTGGAAGGATATTATTTCACTTGACATTACGTCACGGCTCTGTTTAGCACTTTAAGTAAAGCTTTCAAAGTATAACAAGGGGGACGAGAGGGTGCACGCCATAAAAATTCTTGATAAACTTCACACAATTTCTGGTGAATTCACTCATGCTATCCAAATGAAAATTCTTGTCAAGGTTTGGGACCTGATCATGATGTTCTCCTGGGAATTAATCTGAGCAGTGTTTCCCTTGCCAATTTAGCAAATCCGATTCAAGTATTTCTAGTCAGGTTTACATAGAGAGTGTGAGAGAAAGAAAAGTGTCTGAGATTTGGTTAAAGCGAATCATTAGGGAGACTGATAAACTATTCGAGACAATTATGCTGATGGATTTTAGCTGAGCCTATTATGTGAGAAAACGTTGTTGCGCTGTTATGATCGTATCGAATGTGATATTGAGAAGAGTGATTCACTCAACTCATTCAATTTTAAATTGCAATCTGACCGATCGTTGGATGGACAGACATGTTAGGCCGATCAACCAGACAAGACATGATAAATAAGATGTTGAATTTGAATTCATGTTTTGATGTGATGGCGATCACAAATGCTTCATCCTTCATAGACTTCCATCCAAGAGCATCATCATTGAGCGTGTAAATGCAGTTAACTCGAGTCAGTCATTCATAATCAACGCAACTCAAGATCCTTAATCACGTCAATTTAATCATCACGAAACTTGAAACAGTAATATTTCTTGAAGTATGATCACGCAAATACAATGCAATGCGTCCGATGCTGATGCAGAAGTCAATCATTCCCCTTACACCTCTCTCTGCCTCTAAAAAGTATTTAACAGTTGGATAATTTTCAGGCCAGAGGATGGGAGTGTTAAAAAAATGAGTCACTCAGGAGTAGGCTCACCGGACGGAGACTCAAGTTCTGACGGTGAAAGTCAAGATGAAAAACTAGGGGCAATTATCGATGCTACATATGGCTTGCACCATCATCACCACCACCAGGTAGGGCACCACCATAACAGCAAAGTCCCCACCAGCCTGGGAATCTTCTCTCACCAAATGGTAAGTGAGCAACAATCTGCCAAAGTCAACTTATCCAACATTGCAAAACACACAATAAGGTGCAAATTAAAGTGTCTCTTTTACATCGATTAACGCCATTCATTGCATCCAAAGGGATATTAAGTATTTGGGGCGTTCCTCACACAGCTAGCTAGTTTCTCAGGCAGTCCGTTTTCAATTTCTCAATTCTTTTTAATCAACTTGTAAATGAAATTCAGTATAAATTTTTTCTACACCTGACCTTTTGCCAGATCTGAAATTGGTGGACAGTGAGTTTACAGAAACCCTGAGTTTATTATTATGATACAGCAAACATTGTAAACCAGCAGCAGACATTTGTGTCATGGCACACATGATAATTTCACTCGTTTCATGACACCACTACCACCACACACTGAAATTTGAATGTATTGAAAATGATTGATGAATCACTTGGCTGACCAGGTTGAGGTTAGACGATTTTTTCTAAACAAGAGAATCTTCGTTTGTTATTGTCAGGATCATGTCACAGGACTCGCCTCTTTATCAGCAATGCAGTCCCTGGGTGGATTTCATATGGCAGCCGCAGCAGCAGGCATTCCTCACCATCAACTCATGGCTTCGGCGGCAGCCGTCGCGGCCGCTGGTGCTTCCAGAGACCACGGAGACCAAGGCGGAATCACCACCGAACATCTCGGCGGTCATCACGGACCCTTAGGAACCACTCCTTTAACTTCCTTAGGGGTTCCTCACGAGTATCATCATTTGTGACATTAGATTGACTAACCTCTCACTTTCTTTTTTTGACTCGTAGTCCTAAATGCGGAGTCATTTGCGAACAAGAGTGACAAGAAACGCGTTCTCGAGACAGTAACATTTCCAATCTATTAATATTCATGCAGAATCTAAAGAAGATTATAACGATCGTCTTTCTCCTTAAGTTACTCTCGTATCGCGATATCGTCCAGATTTAGAATATTGAGAGACCTTTAGATTATTTCTAGAACTTTTGGCTAGACAAAAATACTTTAGCGACTACGTATCATTTATTTTAGAATATCTGATCAAATTCCAAAAGCAATCTTGCCTCATTGTAATGCGCACTACGCAATTATTTTATTCCTGAGCATTTGAGCCAGACGATTAGCTGTTCTAAAATTAAAGGGTTTTGACGTGGGAAGAGGTCTCGAGAAAATCGGAAGTCAGTCGAGCCCGTCTTCGGTTTCTGTTATTAGAGACGCTAGAATTTCCATCGGAAGATGTGGAAGGAAAGCTGTAAGAGTACTTAAACAAGTACAGAAATAGACAAGCTGTTCCATTTCTAAGTATGGGATCAGGTAATTGAGGTACGGAACAACGTAACTCTAACGCTCCTATTCCTCAAGATGACTTTTAAAGATTGGCAAACTTGCATTACATTTCTTATGTACAAGTACTACGTACGTACTCCACTTCTGCTTCCGCGGCGTAAAGATATACTGGCTTTTCCAACTGCTCAGAGTTTGCAGTCGGGTTAGATAGAAATAGGATAGCAATGGAAATCTAAACACCCGGATCTTCCACGATTTTACATTACATTCGACATTACACTTTTTGTAATGGAAACCAGAATTCGACCCGGGAATTCGGCAAGGCTAAGCCTACAAGCGTTCTCATGCCAAAGACATCTGCAGCCGCTTATAAATAGTTGCAAAATCTTACGCCAAAGCAATGCGACACTTTAGTGCATTTTTGTAAACTTTCGTCTAGTAGACCGTCTCAAAATTAATGTCTTCAATGAATCAACTTCTACCCGACCCTTCAGTTTGAGAAATCGTAATATAAAACTTCGGAAGCACTTCTTTTCCAAATGTCACTTACATTTACAGTCGTCAAAAAATGTCTGTATTAGCAAATTCTTTAAATCATTATCTTGCGGTTTGAATATGCGATGTGTTTCGTAATTTTCTCTCATTATCTTAATTAGACTATAAATGTAAGTTAATTTTATTATTCGTCATTTGTAATTCGTACGAAGGTTGCGTAATTGATCGCGAAATGAAAAACTTGTCAATCAAAATCTTGCTGGGTGATTACTGCTTCATATGCATGTCATGTCAGTACTCCAATCGCTAATAATTTTGACTTAACCCGGCTGAATATGACCGTACCAAATACTATTTAAGATTTTTAAACGCTGTATGTATAGTTCAGCAGTGCATGCTTTAGTTTAGTGAGAACCTTAAAGAAGCCGATTTGTGATATCCATTATTGTTAGTTTGATTTAATTATTATTTTTATTCGCTAATCATCAATATAAATAGCGTGAACAAAGTAATACAAATAAGATTCTTGCCTACCATATGCAGATTTTAGTGAGGAAGTGTAAATATGTAAAAAGAGCTCTGTGGTGACCAACAACTCCAGTTCGAGAGTCTACGCGTTTTTATGAATGTAAATTAATTGTTTATAAAGTTAGAGTTGTCCGTTGTGTTGGATTTGTGAAAAATCATTAGCTTAGATCTAGCAGTAATGAGTCAGTCGTCGTCAGTCCTCCAGTTTGTGAGTTACAAAACAAATAAAAGAAAAACGTTGCACACTGCATATCAAATGTGCTCCCAGGAATGAATACTAATTATGTTTGTGCATGTTTGTAAAGTAACAGCCCGAGTTATTTTAGTTTACAACAGTAATTTTAGACAGAGTTACGGTAGTCTCGAATTTCATTCTCTCAGAAAACACTTCACTTGGTAGCTAAACAAGGGATAAAAACGTCTGGGCAGAAGAAGAATACATCATGTTTATGTTTGAACCTTTTGTTCGAGATAAGTGGAAGACACAACAATTGTTGTATGTGTTTCAATGGTGGTAAGCTAAGGGCTTCAAGTACCTCGTCTGCCTTGTTAAAAGTGCCAGCCAAGTGCCCTGGCTTGCCTTTCAGAAATGCATTTCCAGCCACTGCACTGCCTTTTTGTGAACCAAGCACCCACCATCTCATGCATTCAGCTAAGGAGACAGTTCTTTTGCTCAAATTGCTCATTTTTTGAACTTCTTAAGCGAATCAATGAACTAGAAGATTTCAAAAGGAAATCGTCCATTCAAAAAAATCTTGGAACCTGTCATAAATTGCTACTTACGACAATTGGCATTAACGCTAATACTTTAAGCAGGCAAAAGAGCATGGATGAATCCTTACAACAATGTTATCTTAGATCAAGTATCTCTCTTCTTTCGTTTCTCAATTCTGCCTGGTTGTGGGGGAGATCATGGGATTCTTTTTAGACACAGGACGCAGTTCCAAGTTATTTCTACGGAACAGTTTGCTGAAGTTTGGAAGCGAAATATTTCGTGATAATTTAGATTCAGAGAAAGCAAAAGTAAAAGCAGAGAATTAAAATTGCAATTTTCCTCCACCAACAGACCAGAATATTACAAATCTGCATTTGATCATCCAAAAAGAGACAATTTATTCCTCCCTACATGAACACGGTATTCAAATAGGGGAAAGAGATTCAGTTGAGTTGATGATTCTTGCAATGCAATGATGTTTGTTTGTCTGAATTGAAAACTAACAGGTAAGCTGACTGATTGTGCCTGATTTCTGTCAGGCTCTGAATAATGCAAAGTGAAAAAAGTAGAGTAGAGCAGGGATCCGACTTTCATCTTGTTTTGTTAGCATTGTGAGCCCGACTTGTGACTGTTATGTTGGAGAGATAAATTAGAGCGAATACAGATGCACATTACATTAACGTTTGCCTGAATGCGTCCAGTCCAAGTCCACAAAGGGTTCATGAAATGCAGGGTAAGGGACCCTTCCTTTTTACCTTACCTGTCCACGTGTTTTGTTCACAATGTCTAGGCAAAAACATCATCCTCCCAGATAAAAGCACATATTCGAGTTCATTTAATTTGATGAATCTGGTCATCACAGCCTCCGTTCCAAAAATCCACCCTCTCAACAAATAAATGACCCATCAGTTTAGGAAACCAAATACGGAGGGAAACGTGGTCCCGGGAAAAAGGCACTTTTCATTGCACTCCATGCACTGCGGTCCTGTTGATGTGCCCAAACAGAGTGTGGGTTAAAAGTACGTAAAACAAATCGGATTCAAATTCGTGATGGTCCACTGATTAAATTCGTTCTGACAAATTATGGACGGCGATGAGCATTAAGATTTCAAGGAGTCAGCAGGCCCTTTCCTAAACTGATCTTGGTTGCTGATTTCTTCCAAAGGGATTTCAGATATCAAGGATCAAGGGAAGTTGGGACAAATTTGGAATTCTTCCCCAAGATTCCGTGTGAGTTGTGGTTGCAGTTGCAGAGCGACCCTTTTTATCCATTCCCAGATTTAAGAAATTCCTTGTCTAGCCGGTACTAAACTTAAGTAGCTTAACCCAAACACCCTTGAATATTATGACACCTTAACCTGTCCAATATTTTGGTTGTTAAAGCCAGTACAAAGGCTGAACGAAACATTTTTAATCGGACGGTTGACATTTTCGCAATGTAGATACGATTCAAACTTTTTGTCTAAATTTGGCACGAATTTATTTTGTCTCTCTTACTCGAATATCAGTAAATTCTTAGGATTTTGGGTATAATTTGATATCTACTCTATCCGTTATCCTGTTCAAGCCATTTTAGAGCAAAAAGGTACAGATGTCATGTATAATGAGGTGGGTCTTAGTTTATCTGATCTTTCGTTTTGATCAACATTTATAAACTGGCAGAGCCGTTGCTCTGCACTACGTGTGTGTGTCATCATGCGTTGCATGATCTCCATTATAAATCCAGCATACATGCACATTGTGTTTTGTGTGCTTGCTTGCTGCTCTGCAGATGAATCCAATATATTACATCCACAATATGACATGATGTGAGCTCATACATTTACGCTTTAAAAAAATATCATCCTTCGGTGAGATCATGTTTCAACAGCCATGGTTGTCATAGTTACATCCCTTTGTCTGTTTTTTGGCCGAGTAATCTGATATCCTGGGTCTATCTATCAGCTTCATGCCATACTCTATCGGTAAGGAAAGGCAAAATACGTACTGCTATAGCATTGCCACGCCAGACATCCATCAGCAACTGCAACTCCTTTCTAGCTGCCTTCGAAATTGTGCACAACTATATGGAATGGAGCTTTTGGTTCAGAGAAATTCAATAGTTCAACTATCTAAGATTTGTATACAAGTCTGGAAGTTAACTGGAGTACGAAAATAATAGCGTACTAAAAAAACATGATTAGTCATTCGCAAATTGGCATTGTGACTTGTAGGAGACCGGAGCAATGTGATATGCTAATTAAAGTGGGCATAATTTGCGTAGCAATGAATCGTAAATACAAGGAAGACAAACTGATGTATTTCTCTTTGATTTTCGCTGATTATTTTTGCCACTGAGACTTTGTGGAACGTTTTCTAGTTACGACTTAAAACTGCATGTAAGCTCATTCAATTCAACCGGATTGAATTTGCCTGATTTTCCCCTCAGTATAAAGGTCAAAAATCGCACGGCGTATTCGCAAATCATTCCCTGGTTCAATCAACTCGCAGAAATGTTTAGAAGTACAGTTCACATGATTAATGTCTTAGTTAAGAGAGCCGGTAATGAAATTCGACGGGCCATAAATTATTGACCTCGATTAATTGTTAATTCTAATTCAAATCGTAGTCTCATTGTCTAATTATTCATATTTTCAATTACAATCGAGGGTGCTTGAGAAGTACGGTAGAAGATTTTTAGTCTTAGTTGCGATAACAAGTGGGGTGGAATTTGCTAGGCATACGATGCATTCAACCCAACGTAGCGTGACAAATGTTCAAAAATGAGTTCTGGCTCTGGCTTGAGAAGGATTTTATGTGCGGTAAAAGGGAACACAATAATAATAGGTTGCAATGCAATGTGATAGACGGTCTCTCAAAAACTCAACTCGTTTGACTCTCGATCAAACAACTTTACCTTTTTATCACATCATGATACGATACGATACGACACAAGTTATATCCCCAACACCACGACTATTATTCTCTAAAGACTGCCTTGTGCAATTCCTCGTCGTCATCGTCCAACGTCATGATCAAAAGCTTAAGCTAAATCAAATTTTATTAGCTCAGGAACGGTAGGGGTTCACCCATTTCATGAAGGCGGTCCTTCTCCTAAAAACTATATGTCCATGGCTGTCCTCACTCCCGAAAAAAAATTGTTTCTCGACAACTTTTTTTTTACACTTGAGTGACTTTTGAGTTGGTTCCAACCAAAGACCGCCAAACCAACCCATCATCTCTTTTTTCAGTAGTTTAGTTTTTTAGTACAACCGGCAGCAAGAGCTGACGTCAAAGGTTTGGTTGAGGAGGAGGACTATTAGGACTCTTGATTTTATTAGCGTGCAATAACTCATATTTCCTCCAGCCCCTTTCCATAAAATCTGATGATAATGGCTGGGGTTTTATTTGCAGAAGATTCATGGCTGCGAAAAATGTCAACTGAACTAAACGGCAAATTGCTATTGCGGAAGAATATATGGCGCTGAGGAATTTTGGTTACACTGCAGCGGCACAGCTAACCAAAAATATATTCAATTGGCCCATCGGCAAATTTTGGTTCCATCGTACTATCGTACATCGTATTTGCCAAAATTTCGGCAGGCTCAAACATGCTAAAATAATTTTATGAGATTATGAGAGGTTCAATTAAAGTTCATGTCTTCAAGAGCACGAGCAATGTAAATCCCTAATTCTTCAGCTGTACCAACAAAGTCCACGAAATTTGGAATTTGTAGCGAAAAAGTTGCAGCAATTATTATCCGTTATCTGATATTGTTAAGTAGATGGTATCATCTTGCAGCGGAAAATCTTTAATATTTTTTACGCTGATGATAATGTGGCCACAAGTCCCAGGTATTTAACGGTGCGGTCAGCCCAATCCTCTGCCCTGTCCGTCCAGCGTACTTGAATAGTTTTGGAATTATTACTGTTTTGCAAATTAAATTACTGTCGTAGAATTACTTTAATAGCGTCTGAGGAGAAAGGTACGTACTTGAGCGTCTCCTCTTTCATTAGCGGGCTCATCCTTAAAGTGCCGAATCTTTGTGTCTGCCCTATAATTTCATGTTGATCTCGTAGGCACTAACATGTAATTAGAGATAATATGATCGTGAAAAGCATTACCTCAATCCATTCCACTTCACAATGCTGGGCTCTTCAAGCATTTGGATACCTTCTCTTCTCGGCCAAGTCTCTTGTAATATTACACTTACTTTCAAATTATAAACACCAATTTTCTGAAATGTAAGATCAATTCACCATTGGGTCTTAAGTGCCAAGAAAAATTTAATTTGTTTCTCTGCCACCTCTTAGTTAGCCTGAACTCATCTCGCTGAAAAATTCCATTAAAACTTCAGGACTGGAATTTTGAAAAATTCCAGTGTTCTTGCGCAATACCTATGGTGACCAGGTTAAATATGATTTTCACCCTTTTGCTAATTTAGCATTTATCGCGCTATAGACATAATAGTAAAAACGATTCATTGCATTCTCATTCTCGTATTGGTTTCCTTGCGCAGCTTTTCATATAATATCGACGAGAGAAGAGGTGTGGCAGAAAGTAGTAGTTAAACATTTCACAGACAAATTAGATTTCCGTAAATTTAACATTGGACGAAACTGATTATGGATATCGAATTTGACATTGATTTAGTTCACCCACCCACAATCTCTACCTATTAAATCAAAATGCAAGTTAAACGTGTTTTCATTTCCAAAATGCTGGTTTGGATGGATAGTACATTTTGTATTCATAGGAAAAGTAGTAGCCATTCATCTCAGAAGGTGTTTTATGCATTTGTATTGGTGGTGGATTACACAAGAACTTGATGCTCTATTATTTGAACGTGACGTTAGCAGATAAATTTTTCACTTTGAACTCACCAATTTGATGCATAAAAGCAACATCGGATAATTGAATTTAAAAAGGAAATGATAATTTATGTTGAAGGGCACCTAATCATTATTACACTTTTGAATAATTTATTAGTTTACCACCACCTCGCTTTTATTCTATTCTTCAAGCCCTTTCAATACGAGAACACAATACAACATTGTGAGTTTTAACTTTAATAACTTTTGGGGAGGTCTTACTTCTGGATTCTGGTTTGAAATCGAAATTTAGAGAAAATACGTAAGCCGATTTCAATTGAAATAGTGATTTCAACTTTTACCTGAGATTTGTTTCTTTACGACGTTAAATTTGGCATTGAATCTCAAATAATAATTACGCATGGGGTAGGGACTGTAACAAACTGCACCTTCTTGCCGTTCGTTCGGTGTTCTTTCCTTTGTGTAAGTGGAATTTCTGAGATTCAAAGTCCGAACTCAGCATATTTTGTTCAAAAAAATTCGATTCTATCTTAGAGAACCCTATTAAACCAAATGATCAAATGTGGCAAGAAGCCCATTTAGTTACATGCTTGAGTAAGTTGCTACTAGAGGTAATTGTAATTTAAAAGTACAACCAAATACAAGCACAAGCACAACTTTAACGCGGAATTGACAAAAACCTGTACAATTAAATAGATTCGCGTTAATGGTTTTGAAAATTTTAGGACAAATAAAATTCCTTATTCCAAATTAATTAAACTGTACAGAAGTATTTGCAGCATGCAACATGTCGTCCTCAGTCAACGGTTCGAAATACCCTTTCTACTTCAAGATTTATGAATGGCTTATAAACAAGTTAACTATCAGAAATTTGAGAAATAATTCCTTCATTCATTCTGCTGAAGTCTTCGGCGTATCATTATTTCTAACAATACTCATATTTAGTTACTTTATCTAAAATTGGAAGCCTTGTGCTATGGTTGTGTGTAGTATTATTTTTACTTTATCGTTGGAGCTCTTCCTTCACCAAGAGAGATCATGTGAAAACTATATTTAATTCTAATTCAGATGTTCTCAGAAAAACCAAATCATTAAGATTCTGAAATCGACTTTGCTTATGAATAGCTCGAATATTTGCAAATAACTATTTTCAACTACATTAGTCCGACTCCGAGTTCCAATAACGGAACTCTATTCTTGAAGCAGAGGCTTCATGTTTCATCCTTAATAATGCAAGATCTGAACTTCGGAACTGGAAATAGACCTAGGAGTCAAATTCGTGGCTCTATTAACAAATTCACTGTTAATCAATACTGTAGTTAACTATTCACTACTAAAAGGTTGTAATGTCAATAATTGTACAGTTCCAACTCTTGACTCACTGTTTTGTTGTTTATAACTAACCGTGAATATTGTTTGCGGTTACGCTATAAATTATTCCAGCAGACCCGATAAAGGAAAAGTAATACCTTTTCAAATGATTCGAAATTGAAGGAGCATATCACTTAATTCCAGTATCCGTCAACAAAAGCAATTACCTGTATCGTTACCACGAATTGGACTTTTATATGGTAAAATTTCTGATATAAAAAGAAGGGCGAATACTGGGAAAATTGTACATATTATCCAACAACTTCATTCTAATTTTGGAAAACAACGGGAATACCTTGCGCTCGGTTTAGCATTTTGAATTAATTTGCTATTTGCAACAATTTTTTGTAAGTAGGCAGGCGAATGATAATACAGGGTGGGCGTAAATGATGTCCCGCCTTTTGCCAATTAATAACTATTTAGTGAAAAATCAGATCATGTTCGGA
>JAQGCM010000562.1:0-23674 GCA_034699705.1 Hymenaphorura dentifera | reverse complement strand
GATCTAGTGTTCACATTCATACCGATGATTTGTTTAACTGAAATGTTGCTGCGTTTCGTATTAGCTGTTTCAGGCTGCTGGCATCAATATGTTGTTTTGTTTTTTCTGCAGGCAATGTTTCTTGAAATGAGAAGATTACTCAATGCTGGGGATATGCAGTCACTTGTAGTGGTAGGAGGAATTCTGTTCCTTGTCGGGGTAAGCAGTTTAATACTGCTGTGAGGCTGAGGCTTACAAGAATTGTTGGAACTAACATGCATTCCATTTTCGTTTTCGTTTCCGTTTTCACTATCATTTGATTGTTCCATATCGTTGTTCGGCTTTGTGGAATTTGGAGGGATTGAGTCTATTTCAATTATTGAGTTAGAAGTCTTTGGCTTCCTTGCATCTGCATTGTTGTTCCTATTATCTAGTTGTTGTTTGGCAGTGAGATCATTGGATATGAATATTGAATAGTACCATTCAGAGTCTCTTAATGCACGTTTCCCTTTCAGTGTGTTGATGCGATCATGATTAGACCGTAGAATGACTTTTGTTGGGCGAGTTTTTCCAGACGTCGATGGAATTCGCTCAGCAAATGTAGGGATCGCATTTCCATTTGAAGCAATCGAAACAATGTCTTTCACAGTAGCGATGAAGTCAGAGCCAGTTACTCTTTCGTCAATTCCATGTAATACAACATTCCGTGCTCGTGTAATTCTTTCTGATTGCTCCGCAATCTCTTCACGAGTCACTTTTTGTATAATTTCTGGAATTTTATTGTTATTCCAATCGAGCACCTGCACATTGAGTTCCTCAAATTTTACACATAGATCTGCATGGCTCTGCAGAATAGTGTCTATCTGTTCAGTGACAATAGACTTCCATGTAAACATATCAGCTAGTGATTTTTCAATATCACTGATACGTTTCTCCATAATTGAGAATAACTGTAACTACTATGCCAAAATGTAAACTATTAGGATGAGCAAGCTCCTTTGTAATTAATCCTTCGTAGTAGTACACAGGCAGTGATATGCAAATGGTTTCGCTACAGTAAATTCTTCTTCAGGAGAAGACCGAACAACCACACTGATCAGCAGACAGACTGGAACTGTGTTTCCTAACAGACATTAATGATTGCAGCTTGTTGAGAGCTGATTTCTATTCTGTGGAATACCATGGAAGTCTCCAAACTCCCCAGCATACTATCTTCTTAGAAAGCCGTATCTCTGCAACAAAATTGCAAATTAGGAAACCATTTGCTGGAATCCTGAATGACGAACTGATTTGTAATTTTCTTCCGATTTCATACAACAGATCCTTTCATGCAGCGGTTTGTTTGAAGAATATTCTTTTCAAATATTTTTTGAAGATGAGTTCAGACTTGTTTATTATCTGAGCCTTTCTATTGATTTGAATGAACCTCATGTTTTTCACCCTGATTAGCCAAATTAGAAACATCGGATTCATGCTTCCGGTGGATAGGCAGCAAAATGGGAGTCGATTGTATTCTCCGGCTTTTCTATCTCTTTGATGTAATTTGGAACCAATTACTTTCTTTTGCATTTTTGAATGACATTATTTGAGAGCATCCAAGCCCTGCCAGCTCAAATTTCCAACTTGAAAGGAGTCTCACCGGAGACTAACAAATGAAGGCAAAATATTTTTAATTGACACCAAACAATTCATATCGGGGATTATTTGTTGTTAGGTTTTAGACCTATCAGTGAGGCTTGAATAATTTGTAATGCATCCTCTTACATTTTTTGCTCCATTTATGGGTGGGGCGTCGTCTAGAAGCCTACAATCTTGAATTTGACAATTTTTAAAAAAGTTATGCACACAAATAGACAAATGACAAACTGTGCAGGAAGAGTTCGATATCCTCCCAATTTCTTCGTGAATTCCTTTGGGAATCTGACCAAAAAACAGACAGGATGTGAGATGAGTGAACTTTCTGAGGAGTTGAGTTGTCTAAACCCAAATTACTCACAACGTAACGTTCCACCGAACCCAACCAGAGTTTGATATAACCAGAGGCGCTACGGTACTCCCTCCTACTTTTGTGTATAGATGACTGAGCATTGAGTATAATTAGCTTGGATCAAAATCTTTTTCTCCAGCATCTCAGAAGATTACTAAGGAACATCTAGAGACTCACGAGTCTCCATACAACTTAGCTGCTGCTAAGGACGGACTTGACGAGAACTTGCTTCCGGCAAATACTTTTAATCTACCTACTTATTTTGCTAAAAACATAGCATGTTAAACCTAACAGTAGCCGAACTGTAACTGTAAATCCCGCAGAATCCATAGAAAAAGTTCAATATCCTCGACAAAGTTTTAAAGACTGAGCCTCGAAGGATTTCATTTTGGACGTACTGGGACTTAGGAGGTAGAACGGAGTAGTTCTGCCCACTCAAATTCCTATTCGACATCACATGTGTTTGTTCGTACAGATTTAAGACTGGTCAACAAAGATTGAAATTGTACACAGATAAACCAAACGAAATTCTTCGTTTTCCGAAAAATTAATTATTTTTTGCAAAATTCATTCCAACACAGTACACGTTGTTTTCCAATACACAAAGACGTGTTATTAGAGGAACCTGTCTGAACAATATTGATGATACTGGGCGGAAGTGAAATAAAATAGCAGGCAGAAATTGCACGGTGCTGGGCTGAGAAATGAAAAGAACATAAGGCTGAAGAATAAAGAGAAATTGAAGAAGGAACGAGCCGTGCTTGCCTGCCTAGCACGGGCGTAGAATTGATTTATAGCCCGGTGTTTTCTTCCTTGAGCTTGAACAAGATTCTCATCACCATCACTTCCTTTCTCCGGACTTAAGCCCTTTTTGCTAAACGAGCTTCCTCTTTTTCTCTTCCTCACTCTCAACGTTTATTTTTCCAACAAGGAACTGTTCGACGAGACTCAATTTAAAACTCATGAAGCTTTTTTTACTTGACTTTGAGAGAGGCCTAAACCCAACTCTTCTTGCACTCCATTCCACAGTTTCCTGAGCTGAGGTCCTTAAATCCGATATCGAATTGAATTGATTACCATAATACATTCGTCACCACTACTGCCGGGAAAGCGTGCTCAGGTTTTCCTCCAGATAACAACTGTTTCGCGTAATGTAATGTAAGTCCTCAAGATAAACAATAAACGACACCGGCCGAGACTACTAAGGACTAAGGACCATGGAACTCTCCAAGCTCTCTAGGTCTAGTTTTACGACTCGATATGGAAAGGAAAATGCCATTATGAAGATGACAAGTTTCATCTAGGCCCGTATACTCTGCCGGCAGGTTATCTGTTTCCGTTGTCAGTCTGAGTACGTACTTACTGCACTACAGAGTGAGGTTGAATACATAGTAATCAAAATTGTAGTTACTTCAGTGTCGACTACTTCACTGGCTGCTCGCATGTTAAATTGTGCGACGAATAGCGATGAGCGCACTGCTCTCCAGCTACAACAACCATGCACTTGTCTACCGGGAATGAATTGAATGCTTTGTAAATATTTTCTTTTACATTTTGTCTGCCCATTTCTCTGAGGACTCAGATTGCCAAAGAATTCTGAGATTTTGTATAAACGGACGTGCAAAACTCCTACTCCACTTTGTTTGCTTTCACTTTCCATCATGCTTATGTTGCATATACATGAATGAATTTAATGCATGCACACCTTGGGGTAAACCTGTCCGAACTAACAAGAATTGAAACTGTATTCTATTTTCCATTCCCGAAAATAAATGCTACTTTCAACTTTCAACTTAAACTCGTTGAAATCAAAAATAGGGAAGAGCATGACTTTTCCCCAGGATTTTGTCACGACGTAGAAGCGCGAAAATATGGGCGTGAGATTCTGATCAAGAAATAGATTTGGATGGTCCGGCTTGAAGAACGTTTTTAGATCGAATCTATTCAAATGTGCATATTTTTAGTTTGGAATGCGGGCTACTAATAGATCACCGATTCCTCTCAAATTAACTTATCGTCATAAAAATTCTCCTGCATTCGGAGATAGCACTGAATTGTGTTTCTAGGACCGGTGTCCACAATGCACGAAAATAACGGGAAGAGGGCATTTTTGATTTCAAAAATCCACAATCGGCCAAGTTTTATACATTAAAAATTAAGTTAGGTTAGGTAAATTCTTTTGGAAAATATCTAATTAAACTCAAATTTGGCTCATTAGGCGGCGTTAAGAGGTCAGTCGGTGAGATGAAGATTTATAAGCGACTACAGTAGTCGTTAGTACGCGTTCGGGAGGGGTCAACGACAGTCTTTATAGTTTTCTAAATTTTCTCTTGAGTTCGACTGGACGAATCGTTACCAAAGAAGACTCCTAAAGTCCCGGGCTCTAGTGAATGGCTCACTTCTGTTATAAAAAGTAACGCTGCAAGGCATTACAGAAGTCTAAATGCATATTGCCATCAAACAAACAAGTTCGACATTTTTTCGTTCCATGCCTACCTGGTAGACAGTTTTATTTTAATCAATTGTATCCAAATTTCAAAATCTAGATAAGTTTAAATTTTTACAGATCTGTAATTTACGATCACTTCTGAAGAATACCTGAACAACTTATCAACGAATCGGCGGTTAGTGAGTCAAAACTTTTCCGTGTGCTTTTCGGTAAAGTAAATTCAGTCAATAAGAATGTGGGCAGGTGTATTCGTATGTTCGCGTGAATAGGTAACCTGTAAAAGCGAACATTTTTCAAGACCGTAAGTAAATTTTTGAGATATTCACAAATACCTTTGAACATCAGCTTCATTTTCTAGTGAGTACCTTGCTGTGATATTTTCCATGTGTATAGTGACCCTATTTTGAATTAAATTGGTCCTTGAAATATGCTGAACGCAGTGCAGAAATGAAATGTGTGCGTCAAATAAAAGCAATTCTGTGAAAATTTAGGCGAACCAAATTGAATGAAACGCTCGGCTCTTCTGTATTTCATCGATTCATTAGCGGAGCGGAGCTGAGCTCGTTGATTGCGTGACTGTTCAATGTAGACCTGTTCTCACTTCTACAGTGCGCTAGCAGTGCTTGAAACAATGGCACACAACTCCGTCCAAGTCTGGGATTAGTGTCCGGAAGTTCAAAATTCTTGACCCAGTTATTTTCTCCTCTCTCTCTAGTTGTAAACCTTCATTTTGTTCTACCTTTACTATGAGAGACGGTCTATTCCCCTGATACCCTGGGCTCATCATAGTTCTAAAAATAGTCACCTTGCAGAAGTATATCTCAAGCCTCTCTCTCTCCTAACTCTGCCGGAACGATAAGTTTTTGTCTTCCTTTTTTATTTATCCTTTGAGTCCTGACTCCTGAGTGAGCAGAAATTCAACTTTGAAAAAGTGAGACATATAGTCTTTGGGTTGGCTGTCAGTAAGCAGAAACACGAACGCATGGAAGTGAATGCTATTTTTGGCCCCAAAATAGTCACAACCATAAAATTGCGTGTCTCTTGGTAATCCTTTGGGCAATGCGTTGGAAATGAATGAAAAGACGCAAGTAGGCTACAGTACATATCGTAAATCGTATCTTTAGTTCATTTTTATGATGTGTGATGCTTTCTCTGTTGCAACAAAATAGAACGGTTTGGACGAAAATTGGTTGGGAGAGTAAGTATTCGCGGTAAGTAATTGTATTGAACGACTTATGTTTAAATTAGTAGGTGACTTTCATACCTTTCAATCTTATCAAAAAATTTGTAAACGACTTACTTGAAAGCTTGAAATTTGACACCCAGCCACTCCAACTACACACAGTAAGTCATTTAGTGGGGAGAAGTTTGTTTACAAAGTTATTGGATATCTCGATTGGTACAAATTTAGAATGTCTCACTGCACGTGCACTGTGTACACTTTTTCCAGAGTTCATTTACTCCAGGAGGTAAATGCAATGCTGCTGAGCAAGTCACTATTAATGTTCTGCCAAACTGATGCAGACTGAAACTTTGTGTCTGTCTGTCTACTTTCCCCACTTAAGCCAGCACGAAACTTGCGCTCCCAATTGAAATTCAGAAGGTGCGTGAATCTAACCACCAGCATGTGTCTTTGTTTATGTCTCTCTCTCATTTTTTGCAATGCAAAAATTTTCACCGGCTTTGTCTCTTGCCGAAGAAGTAAATGTCATCTTCAGTGTTGTTTGTAACAATTCTATTTGCAAATTGAACGTCAACTTTGCATTAGTTTCAAATGTTTACGAAAACCAATTGAAAATTCAGAAAATGTTTGCACTATTTTACCTCAAACTTTCAATGAGAAAATTGAGTGCGTAATTAAAAGCACACAAAATATAGAGACGACCACTTTCGATTTTAATGTTTTGGAAGATGGAAGATGATTGATGTGTGGACAAATGGAGACTGTGAAGTGAAGTGTCGGATATTTTGAATGGAGAAGTTTGCATGGTATACACAAAAAGCCCTCTCCGTCATTCTTGAGTAGTAGAAGAACATGCTTCTAAGGATGACTAGAATAAAATGTACTCTGTATACTAATGTGAGCTCCGTAGTAGTAAAGTCGGGTTCGCAAGTATCCGAATTTTACTTACCCGTACAATTTAGAACCAGCCGAAGGAAATGAACCACGCATGTTCTATTCTATCTCTCTCAGGAAGTAGCATTGGACTCCCTGTCTGCCTGCTTTCTCCAGCAGCAAGCTATTCCAGCTACCTTCCTAGTCCATCCATGTGCTTGTGTTTTCTCCGGCTGAAGAAAGTCGGAGTCCCGGTCCCATGGCAGTTTTAGGGGGGAAAGCGCGCAAGGCATTGCTTCCAGGACTTCCAGTGCTGGAGAACTTGGCTCTCGCTACTACTTTGAGAACACACCATGTCATCGAAAAAAAATCTTCCCAGTAGTTTCCCTTACAGTTAGAGCTGAGAAAACCGGGCCAGGGCAAAGTTCTCTGAAACATGGTGAAAGTATGGGCCTATATATGCTTGCTTCTTCCAGCATTTTCAGTGTAGTTGTTCCTGGAGAAAACCCGCCGCCTCGTCTTATATGGAATGGATGGACTCCCACGAACTCAGCTTTCTGTTGTGGGTGGGTTGAAGGAACTCTGCTCGCTCCACTGCCAGTTCTCTAGTTCCGTGTGCTGCTCCATGGTCCAAAATTTCCAGCTATCCGTTATCCCAGCATGGAAAAGGTATGATCGATAAGTTGAGAACTGCTTAATGTGCCTTAGCGGGTATCTGAATCTCTGGATGGATGGGATGTACTGTGTATTTCTAGCCTCTTTGGGTTGCGTAGAATGAGTTTCTGGAATGGAAGTCTGTGACAGTTGCATAATTCGTACTTCTCACCTTGGTTTCCCCAATTATGCATTTCTAATTTGAGTTGACAGAGCTCAGAGTCTTGCGAGCTCTCGTTACGATACAGAGTGGCTGGGAGAACGGCTTTCCCGTTCCCACCTCAGGAAATCTAAGCGTACGACTAAATGAAGCTTAGAGGATTGGGAGAAAGCTGTCACATTTTTGTAGGATTGGCGTGACGTTAACTTAGTTCATGTTGGCCCTAATGAATATTTTTGAGTAGAACGATGCTAGTTGGTGAATAATTTTTTGTGTCTATAGCAGTAAATTAATATTGGGGCAAGTTACAGAGAATCCGTCGCTAATTAATCTCGTGACCTTGCCGAACAATTAGATGCAATATGGAAATTCCTCTGACCAAATTCACTAGTCGCTCAATTTCATTTGATGGTTCTTTTATGAAAACAATTTTGAAGAAACTAGCTGAATTTTGTGTAGAATTTTATCACTTTCTCCACTCTAAATGTCAGGTGAGGTATTCTCTATTTCGACATCATGTCTTGAGGGATCCTCGGTCATCTTGTTCGCTTTAATAATCTATACAGCAATTATATCATCGTGCTCTTTCATTTTTTTATTCTTTTATGTATTATTATTACGTTATCTACGAGCAGAATTCTAGTCTTTTGGAATCGTCTAAAAAGGAGAAGATGAAGAGACACGCAATCAAGCAAAGTGACGTTCGACTAGGAAGAAAAAGTCTAACTACTAGCCACTAGCACTACCGTTGCTGTTACAACTACAAAGCTTGAGATCAAAATACGGGAGAAAAGCCGGGACGAAAACCAGGGAACCGACAGATGGATACTTTTCTGTCGAAGAATTTCGATTTCCCTGACCTGAATCCCAAACTGAATTTCTCTTCTTAAGACAGGACGTTGGAAGAAAGCTGAGAGAAATTGGTATGTCAAAAAGTGCCCAGAGTACAATAGTAACAATACATTACGTAAGACTAGTTCCAGATCAGAGCCTATGGACCACGAAATTAATATAAACTAGAGAGTTGGTCTTAAGTTTTAGTATTTTCATGTAGTTTATAATCTTAGCTATTTGCAGTCTGGTCTGTAGTCGAGGCTATCAACTCAGTTTGATAGAGTGGGTAAGAATCTGTGTCTACCAAAAATCGCAATGCGTTGATTCTTGACTGTTCGTTTCTTCATTGATAAAATTACAAAGCTTGTAAAAAATCAATTGAGGAATTTTGCAGCGGTTTGTGCCGTAGGTAACATCGATATCGATTTGTTCCTTGAGAATTGCGGTTGTTCGTAATCAGATTTTCTAGTCTGGAAGTTCTATTTTAGAGTTGTGAAGCTAAATTTCATTTTTTAGATTTGTTAATTAGAACGCTTATCAGCCAAGCCGATTCGATTACATCACTGAAAATTGAAACAGCTGGAAGCTTTTCTTCAACTTGAACCAGTAATCAATTTTCTGCTCAAGCCTCTAATCTTTTTCGTCAAATATATTGTCTACTTTCCTTGCAAAGGAAGCGTTCAATGCATTGCCTTGATCATTCCAATTTCATTTGAAAAGAGGCAGGAGATAGAAAAGTCTTCATCCTCGTTCCTGGACACGAAGAAGATTCTCCGCCTGCCATGTTGTGTCATGTAGGCATGCAATCGTCTCCAAAGGAGAAAGCTGGAGAAAGAACAAGAAAGCACCGCTTTCACAATCTTCTAGCTTCCAATATCAAATATGAAGGAAAAAATGGGTCGCTGATTGGCTGTCACTTGCACGCATTACAGTTCCTATGATGGATTTTTTGAAGCTTTTTGTAAATCCACTTTCTTCCCTTTCCACCTTCCCTAGAAAGGGACACCTTTCTTTCGTCTCATCCCTTTTGTCCCTTCAAATTTGCTTCAATCTCATCAAAACCTGAAGGCAAAAAAAGCAGAGCCAGCCGTGCCTTGGCGATTGTCAAACTTTTTCCTTTTCCCTGCAGAAGCTTAAAGTTCATCACAAAGGCAAATTCCAAATTGGTTTATGGATCTTATGAACTACTTATGCGCTCTTTCCCCCAAAAGGCACTCTCTTTGAATTAAAACTACTGGAAATAACTCAATTCAATTAAAAGTACGGAGGTGGGTTTATTTGTAAACGGATTTCAGGAAAGAGGTTTTCAAATAAGAGCCCTCAGCCAACCTATTTCAACCTCCCCAGCATTAAAAGTGTAAAATGCTATAAAATCTAATGCCGTGTGAATTCGGTTTATGCTCCGTTTTACATTTAAGTAGGAAACGAAATCCTGAAAGACTTCATCCAACCCAACCTACGTCTTATACGTTATACATGGCCAGCTGGTTTTATGGCTCACACGGAAATCGTGGGTTGCCAAAGATGGTGAAATGTATGACCAACGAAAGGTAAGAAAGTGGTAAAGTAATGGAAAGTGAAATTACTCAGGACCCTTACTTCATGTGGACCATTCATCGGCACCCGTTTCCTTCCGGTGAGAAGTGAATTACTCTTATTGTGTGGAGAAAACTATTGGTCGCAGTGAAATAAAGTGGAAATGTATTAAACCCCGTCGATTTAAAGAGCGATAAAAAACGACGCACTTCATCCTTTCATCCTGTGTCCTGTCTTGGCTCAGGACAATTTCACTGTCCAGCGGATTTTTAGTCCAAGCTTAAATTTGAAAGAAGACATAGAAGTGGGCATCAAAAGCTCAAGATATGAAGAGAAAATCCATCTAAGAAAATGAGCGAACACATCAACATTACCATCCCTTATCTGAGGAGTTGTGTCTAATCTGAATAGGCGATCTACTCGTTTTCAAAATAAGCAGGTACATTACATTACATAGCACAATGAACCTTGCTGTGCTGTTGCCTACTTTTTACTCATTTTTCCTACACCTTTCTTCTCATCTTCACGAATCACGACGACGACTATGCCACAAACTCTGAAAGACATGTTCTCTTCTCGTTCTGATTCTCTTGAAAGCATCCTTAGATTTCTAGTAGAGTCAGTCCATAGAATTCTAGTATTCTCTGTGTCTAGTACTAGTCAACTTCGATTCACTCATTTCTTCTCTCCTAAAGGGGGTTCAAAAGAAAGTCACAAAAAAATTATGGGAGAGAAGAGCACTCGCAGCAATTTCATTTCAAAGAAATTGACTGACATAAGATGAGGACGAGTCGTCAAACTCGAAACTACATTCGATCACGATCATACTACACACAGCATTCCTCGTTACGGACTTTGTAAAGTTTCTTCTTTTTACTCGTCTCTGCTACTTTCATCTTTCACTCTATCTTCGCTTTCACTGAAATATTACGTAGGTCATGCCTCATGCGTTTGGAATGACTTACTCATCCTGTAGTAGTTTTGTAGCAGTGATATGATACGCTGCTAAGGATTTTTAAACGTTCGTTGCTTTCTAACATAGAATATAAAAAGTTTTCGAATTTTACTGTCTGGCTTATTCATCTGATCAAATTCAACTAGCAGCAAAAGTTGAGCTAATTTAAAACTCCACGCCTACTCTCAAGTTCGTTGACTCTTCTTCAACTATATTTGATCGAAATTCTAAATCGAACAAACTACGCCGACATGTTCTGTTCAATCGCCTTTGCTTTTGTAAAGAATAAACTTGGAAACCATTTTGAAAGTAACAACTTGAGACTAGACTTTCTTTACTGTGCGGAGTACAATTGACCTGTGTTTTCAACGTTTTCCTTCAAGTACTCGTACTCTCGTGTCTCGTCTCTCAACAACGACTTTGCAAGCGAAGCAAGCAAGCCGGAAATTCAATTCCACTCAAGTTTGTGAGAACCAGACGCTCTAGATTCTTAAGCTACTTATAAACAAATGTAATTTCAAGAATTGAATTCGAACGTAGATTATCCTTCGTTAGCTTACTCTGGTTTTCATCTGCGCTAGTTCAATTAAAAGTTTGGAGTCAATTCGTTTGTTCGCGTTGACCGATTAGAAATTTTTGACGTAAGAGACGCACGAGGTGGAACTTTTCGAAAAATTATTGGATCTTATTTTGAACGTTTTTTAAAACATCAAATCGCAAACTTAGCTAACAATTTATAAGGCAAGGGCAATGAATTCCTCATTTTTCAAATGAGCTACAGCTGGAACGAGGAGGTCTTGAACTCATCAACCCTTTCGCCGAAATCCTTTCGTTCCGAGAAACCTACGAATATAATAAATGACGAAAATGCTTTCACACTGCTACCCCTTGAAGACAGAGATGGGAGGAACTTCGCGTTCAACTTGAAAGAGAAAACGAAATCTTCTATAAGGAGCAAAAACGAAGGTTGACACATTGGAAGCATATTACGCAAAACGAGAAACTGAGTCGGAGCATTGCATTGGTATGAGCGCTATTTGAAACTGTTGGAGAGACCGAGTGCAAAAATGATAGAAGTGTCCAACGAATTTTGGGAAATTTCTTTGTCTGATCCTGTAAACAGTCATCATTTGATGTGGCTGTTCTCATACTTAAGGAGCCAGCTGGTAAAACATTTTGAAAGTATTCAATTTATTAATTACAAGACTTCTTCTCATCAGTATGATTGAGTCCATTCAAAAGACAAAACTTCAGCACTGAAAATTCGCTTTTGCTACTAAAAACCCTGTGGCATTGCAGAATCAAAAACTCTACCCACCAAGGAACCGTAATGCTTCGTTTATAGTAGTCATTTCACTCGCAGCAAAATTTCACTCGTGTGAAAACGAACTTTCATTTATAGTCCCAAAATGGATTTCTTTTTAAAATTCTATTAAAAAATCTATTTCAACCAATTTTAATCAGAGCTCTAGGGCTTCTATTTTGTATTTGCTGTGTAATTTTGTACAATAACAATTGACAACTGGTATCAAAATCAACATCTAATTTCTAGGTCTTAATTCTAATTTCTTCAACTTCATTTAAATATTCCTGTTTCCGGAAATCAGCAATTGAGTTCATGGAATTTATTTCGACAAATATAGAAAAGTAGGTTTGTCAGCGTCGCGACGCGATGCGAGGACAAATTTTGTCTAGATTCGCACTTGGAAGTTATTCGCGATGATGGAATTGAAGTTAAATGAATGGATATGAACGGATGTTCTTAGCTTGGATGTGGAAATTATTCAGGAGTAGAAACATGAGTAAAAAAATTTTTTTTTTGCTTTTTAAACAAAATAGAGAAATTATTTAATTCAGATGCTCAGATGGTCTCGTTTTGAAGGGATAGAATTGGATCGGAAACCATTTCTAGTGCATTTTTGTAGGATGGAGAAATATTTTGCCAAGCAACGACCGTTTGACTTGAAAAGGAAACTTTACAATTTTGTAAATAATTTTTTACATCTATTTTTCAAAAATATTCAATTGTGGCTTTGGACAGTTGTCAAGGTATTTTGGAACAATTTCAGGAAAAATTTAAAGACCGACATAAAATATTAGTCATTCGTCTGGGTCCGCCCTTAAAGCATCTAACACGCTCCTAACTTTCGTGCGCTTTCTTGTCCTCTAAAAATTACGGAACCAGAAACTTAATTCACCAACCAAGGAACCGGACCTCTCGTCAACAATGTGTCTCCGAAAAATTTTCGCTAGCTGCTGCTGCTGCCCATGGCTCTTCTCTTCCAGAAGTCTTCGTAAACAAAGTGCACGACAAATCCAAGAACCACAACCGATTCAACTTCACCCGAGTTCACGCACGACCAAATCAACAATCGCAGCCTCTTCAACCTCACCAAAGTGCACGACCAATTCAAGAATCTAAACCTTTCCAGCGATTTCACCCTCAAAGTTCGCGAAAAAATCAACAATGTCAACCGTCTCAGCCTCAACTAAGTTCGCGGAACAATCAACAATCTCAGCCCTTGCAACCTCACCAATGTGCACGACCACTTCAAAAATCTAAGCCGTTTCATCGATTTCAGCCTCAACAAAGTTCGCGAAAATATCAACAACCTCAACCGTCTCAACCACACCAAAGTTCACCAAATCAAAAATCTAAACCGTTTCGTCGTATTCGATATCAGCCTCAACAAAGTTCGCGGAAAAATCAACAACCCCAACCCAACCACACCAAAATCCAAATCCAACAGACCGAAGTTTTTATCGATTTTGCAGCGGCAGCGGCACCGATCTAAAAGAAAATTGTTAGTGCATTTATTTTAATTGACAATGATTTCATGTAGAAAGCTAATCAAAATACGAAAAGGAGAAATTGAAAACGGATTTGGTGAACAACTTTTGCGAATTTTTATTACATTTACATACCGTAACCGTAAGGGCTGCTTTTTTGCTTCTTATTCTCTTCGGCTTTGAACTTTGTTTTCAATAATCTCTTCAGGGTTTGAAATCTGAAAAACATTAATCTGAATTAATCTGAAAAACACCTCTGACAACGATGTTGTCTTCATCGTCAACTACGACTGCTTCTTGACCCTTCAAATTTATAATTTCAGACTCTTCGATTTCTTCAAATCCAATTTCTGGAACAGCAATGAGTTTAAAAGATGACAAAATGTACACAAGAAAAGAGGAAATCGCAGAATATTAAATTCATTAATTTTACTAACGGATGATATTTACAATTTAAACTAAAGGGAAATGCAAGTACGGCAATTGGCATCCAAAATTAAAATCTGGATATTCCAACGGAGAGCAGAATTTACAATACACGCCAGGACCAATCCTCCAGGAATGGTAGCTGTGGGAATCGAATCGCATTAAAATTTATGGTCTAATAATAAATCCCCCAGTATCCAGTACAACACGAAAGCGTACGGAACAATTTTAGGTTTATTTCATCTTTCGTGCGATACAAAACGTTTTAAATAAATAATCAAAACAGTTGAGCGTCTCTGGAGCTAGACGTGCGATAATGTTAACATGGAATTATGCTTTCGTCACATTTACATTATTAACTAACGAAAAATTACTTTCAGTCCGATAGTTGAAGTACGACAGTTTCAGTGCAGTAATGCTCGATGTAGCATGCTGAGTGCAAGTCCCCAAGTTGGTTTTCGTAGTTCTAAAGTATTTCAGTAGTTTATTCGGATGGGAGGATCTGTATACGTTGTATTGTCAATGAATTCGAAGCCTTGCCTTGCTAGGATGGCACATCATGAGTATTCAAGTCTCGCTGTGTTTGCACGGCCTGAGTCTGACTAAACTCCCCAAGAACTGGCGGTTTCCCTTGTATTTGCACGGTCTGCGTCTGACTCTGCTCCCCAAGAACGGGCGGTTTCTCTCCAGGAAAGCCGCGTCTTCGTTTCAGTAAATGCTGACCAAACTGAAAAAAGGCAAATCACTTTAATACCAAGATTTTATCGGAGATCAATTAAATAGTATCGCTGTAGGACTTCGCCTCACAATTCATCGAATTCCATATCCACAAAGGAAAGGAAGATAATATTCTCTCGTACTTAAGCGTGAAAATGAAAACATTAAGTAAACAGCAATCGAACAAATAAAAACGAAAAAGCTTGTATTAATTACCAGAGGGAGACCATCATTTTCATTTGCCACTTGCAAAGCTGAGTCCTTGCTCAAACTAGTTCTACACACAGCCTTAGACAAAGACTTTTCCCGGATACGAATTGAAACACCTGTGGCAGGAGATTTTAGTAGTTTTACGGCCGGGGACGGCTTAAAGAGTGTTGGCCCTGGTCGACCCGGACTTTGGTTGAAGGAGTCGTCAGCCTCGTTCGTCTTTTGGTTTTCCTTGTCATTAAAACTATCATTTTCTCCTTCTGATGAATTGGGTGATTGGATCCTGGCATAACGCTTCTTTAAAGCACTGAGCATCATCGAACCCAAGTCATTCGGGTCAACTGATTTCTTTGCTTTCAACGGCGTTCCCCCAGGTGATCTGGAAAATTTAATTGGAAGCGTACCAAAAATTAATGCGTGTCAATCATCAAGATCCATTTCAAATTCTCTTACACTAAATTCGCTCTAAAGGTACCTGGGAACCTGCTTCAATTTGACATCTGGGAGCCCCTTCAGAACATCCGATAAACAAGGTGTTTTCTCCTTCTCCTTACCCAATTCATTCAAGTCGCGGTGAGAAAGCCCAGACCCCACTTTGAGTTTTATAGTGTCCTGGAATGGTCTTATCAGCGCCACCGGTGGTGGCGGTGGCGGCGGAGGTGGCGGAGGAGGTGGCAGCGGTGGACCCCTGATAGGAATATTTGTTTTAGGAATCCCTGGTACTGCTAATCCAGGATCATCTACGACTTTTGGATTTAGTTGGCTCTCAACAATACGAGCCATCATGGCTTTCATTTCATGAAGCTGGGCTTCTAAAGACGCTATTCTAGCTTCGTTGGCGACTTGAGATTGTAAACTCTCCTCGTTTTGAATTGTGAAAGTGGTTTTAGTGGTGTTTGGTTTGACGCCAGCCATGCTCATTGGTGTCGAACACTTTGCTTCCCGAAGACTGAAAAAGATGGGTTTATAACAAATTGATTTATTTTCAGAGAAGTCAACTAATAAAATTGAGATTTACGTTATTTACGATTTACCGACCCCAACATTGTCAAGGAATACGTAAAGTCCCTTGCATCTTGCCAAGGGCCTGGGATTGAAATTTGCAAAATAAAAATTTACTGCACCTGAAATCCACGGAAAAGTTATTGGAGAAGGTCCCATCTCCCCCGTCCAAATCAAGTAAATCAAAGTCTAGATCGCTCTGATCCGAATCTGTGCTTTTTGCGTATGCCAAAATAATTCCATTTGTGGAATTTCCGTCTTGCAGATCCAAGTCACCAATCAATGATTGTGAGCACCTGAAGCTCGTCGTTAACCGAGGCTTATGCTCAATCTTAAACTCTTGTCCGCCAATTCCACCAATTCGGCGTCTCCAAACGTATATATGTTCTCCGGTCTCTAGGAAAGCGGTGAGAAAGTATCGTCCCATCCATTTAATCATCGGAAGCACAGAATATTGCCTGTGTCTTCGTAGATACTCCATAACACTTTGAAGACAACGAGAAATGTGGAGAGTTCCATTTCTGGCGCCCTGTAGTCCGCGAAAAAGCCGTAGTGTGGTACTTTCCCTGACATGTAACCAGTGTGGTTGAACCTAGGTAGGGGAATACAAACAATATTTATTGTAATGAATTACTTGTAAATCGTCCATGTGCCATGGTATTGTCAACCGCGATTTGCTGCCGTTTGGGCCAGTCATTAGCTCGTCGAACCATCGTTGTATTCGACGTACAACTAACAAACCAAATATGTAAGAAAAATTCTGTAGATGGAAGAAAGAACTAATTACCCTCTGAGCCAGAGTCCCTGCTAATGGAATCAAGTAAGGCCTTGCCCTGTCCAAGGCAGCGTTTACGGCAATAAATCCACCTATAATTGTGATGTCCGTCAATATACTGTGAGTCCTGTAGTGATTATCCAAGTCGAAGCGACCCGTCGTCCGCCTTGGCTCCATTTACTTGCTAGAATTACAATAAAAGTTGGAACAATTTCTAATTTAAAAAATTCTCTTCCTTGCACCTTGGTCACCACACCACCACACGCACTTTTGGGCATTTGATGACTTACTTGATGTGTGTCAATTTCCAAATTAACGCCTCCAATCAGAAAAGTCGTCGGGCGTCACCGTCACTGGTAGGCAGGATTTGCAAAAAAAAACTGATGAAATTTTGTGCGGAAAATGTGGATTCTCGGAAAGTGGTGGTTGAAAGAGTACCCGGTCCGGACGGATGGATGAGTTGAAGTAGAGTGAAGTGAAGACGAAGTGGTTGGTTCTTTGAAAACTTTGAATTGAGAATGAGAGCGGCTGGCGGGAGAGGCAGAGCCAATTAATTGAGTGCGGCACGGCGACCGTTGATGGAATTTGAGTTTGAATAGTTTTGAAATTTTTCTCGTCTCAAGTTTTCTATTGTGAATGTGACTGCCTTGCCACGCTGCTACACCAGAAAAAGTACAAATTTAACAAATTATTTATTTATTTTTTGTCAACCAGTGCGAGTGTGGAGTGACCTCGGGGATATTTGAGTAGTAGGTATGTATGTTTTTTAATGTTTTTTATAATTTCGGGTTACATTTTTTGGGGTCGTCAAAATAATGGTAAACTTGCCGTTCCCGTCTTGCAGGAAGTTGCCGAAAAAGAAGCGAGACAGAGTACAATAGTAATAGGAGCCAGGACTGCTGGTATTTTCGAGAAGTTGACCTATCGAGCTGGTAAGAGGTATCACATTTTTCATCTTTAATACGAGTCCGAGTCAAACAGAAGCCACCACAAATGGACAACGAAAACAAAGACAACAAAGAGGTTGACGCATTGCAAGAATTACCGCTGGATACTAATGATGTTCAGACAACAAATGAGAATACAAATCTTGAAACGGAAAACGATACGACCACGAAATGTCCGGAAGTAGTAAGCAAAAGTGTTGAAGCAGAAACAGTTCAGATGCTGAACATAATTAAAGAATTGGCATTGGCCAGAAAGAGCCATGAGAGTTTGATTCAGGCAAGCTATAAAATTTTTAAAGCATTGACAAATTACAGCATTGGATATGTGTGTAGATGAGTTGAATATCGTTTTAATTGTGACATTTTTTATATTTTTTGTAGAACAAAGCAAACATGGTGTTTGTACTCGTTGGGCTTGAGAATAACTCGACAGAAATCGTTAATTTATGTTTGGAGATTTTACAACTGCTTGCCCAGTATCCTGAAAATCGTAAAGGGTTGAGTAATGTCGGGTGCATATTCGAGTCACTCCAAACCGCTATTGAGTGAGCAGAAATAGTAGACTACTGTTTTTATTTGAATGTTAAAAGTTCTACTTCCTGAAATTCAATTTTCTTAATCTAACCTGGTACCTGTTTTTAGTAAACCAGGACAAGACAAGGTTTTGTCATACAAAGCACGAGCTATTGCCTTGCTTCTGAAGCAAAAAGGTCTGGCAATAAAGCCTGAAAAGAAGACCCGTCGAAAACCCTTGGGAGACAAAAATCCATGTGCAACAACGAAAGCGGACCGCAGAAAAAATTCCAAAAATGTTTACCTACGCATCGCCGATGTTTGCATTGAAGTAAGAACTAAAACATTCAAGCACCGCATAAACATTTATGATTTTTTGTGCAATGAAAATACAATACTAAAATAATCGAATTGCAGGCAAACCGAAACGAAATTACAGAGACATTAAGACAAATACAAGGAATAATTTCCATCACATTCGTCGTGCAAAAATCAGTGTGCCTAATTCTTTCTCACGTCCGTGTTGAGAGTTCGATTTATGGGAAGGCCGTAGCGAATTTAGGATTTGAGTGCTCACTTGTCGCTTGGGATAGCAACAACGAAGAGGTACATCTTCTAAATTTTGTACGCAATTGAATTTTCATTTCAGTAGACGGACGAGTTCTTCACGGGATTTCTACAGATTTTTGGCTCTTTGGACTCTAACTCTTAACTTTTCAATTCCAGGACGAATTAAATATTTAAAAACGAAAATTGTATTTAATTGCCCTTCGTTGTTTTTTGGATTCGACAGGTATGGATAAGGCAGTATCCTGACAAATTAGAGAACAGCAAAAATGTAACTGGAAAAGAAAACGAACCGGAATACTTGCCTGATTCGGATGACGAAAAAGATATTACTATTGGTGATCAAGCCATTGTTCCAATTGGAGAAGAGTCAAAACAAAAAGGTGGTGGATGGCTGAGCTCAGCTGCCAATTTCCTTCAGAAATCATTATTGTGGTAGGAAGCTCAAATTTACGATGTGTTTGCATTTACATAATTTACATCAAAATGCAACAACCAATTGCACCAGTCACAACAACAGATACGGTGGCTTGCCTTGATAACAATTCTGAAGCAAAACTACCTGTGGTGATGTGGTTGAGGCAAATGGTTGTTGCGATTTATCTGAACTGGTGAGATTGTGAGATAGACCCAATCTATAGTTTGAACTCAACAATGTTTAAAGGCCGAAAAAGTTAGTTAACTTAAAAAAGGAAATAGTAAGTTTCAGTTAAGTTTAACGTGATAATTAAAATCTTCGTTGGTTTGTGTGTACGTTTGGTAATTTACCATTGCGGCATTGACTTGTCTCTTAAGGAACCTTCCCTCAACTGTTCCAGTATTTTTCATTTTATATTGTTATTTTGTACATTGTATTTACGCACATGTCGGTTTGCATGCTGGTGAGATATCCTACTGTTGGATGTACATTATAATAAATCCGATGAGCTTGATTTACTGCATTCTCGTTACATCCAATTTTATTTAGATTCAGAAGCTGGCCACAGTTAGCGAGGTTGGTTGCACAAGCAGCCATAAGATTGAAACTAATTGTAAATCTAGTAATGTAAACTAATACGTTAGAGTTTAAAATTTAATGATGGGCTCAGTTGATCGGTTTTTGCAACCTCAACAGTCAACACTGCTCATCTTACAAAATAATTGCTATACTTAATATAATCTTGCAAAATCTTATACTGCCCATCTCTTACGTTCCTCAACTATCCACTGTGATTCCCAGTGTTTACACCTTTCCCGTCGGATGCTTCCTAATGTTTTGTTTCCACAAGGACACAATTATTTTGAACAAACTGCAAAAATTTTGCTTAGGTGTTGGGTTTAAATCATTCGTCGGACATAAACCGGAGCAAGGACTGGGTACAAATACAGGTTTAAAATTACTCAAAATACATATTGCATGACATGACGATGACATGTGAGGAATTCAATACGCACTAAGGCATATCTAAATCATCCGCAGTGCAGTATGTCGTAATCATTTTTAAGCACCATTCCTTTACTTTAAATTCTGCAACGAATATTTGGAATTAAGGGAGTACATTAGGAAGAATTTCGTACAAATCATTCGCCCTTCATTAAATTATGGAAGTAGCGATTGAACAGGAAAACCACTTGAGTTTCATTTTCACCACTCCAAGAGCAATAAAAGAAATTCGAGTTATGATAAATGAGTCTCTTATATGGTCCGTCACTCAAATCGTTACGCATTACGACAAAAGTATAAATTAGTGAAAAGCTAAACATCTCTTCTAGTAAAACCTCAATTTCCAGGAGCACAGTTAGTTTGCTGATGGAAATTCAAATTCTATGACCGGACCTTTTTTGACGAGGATGATTCGTAATCGAATTCAACTAATTTGGTAACTAAACTATAAGAACCATAATGAAAAAATAGACATAGATTCTTACATGTTCACAGGGTCATATAAGGGTCATATCTTAAGATAACTTCATGATGTACAATTTTTACCACAGCAAGTGGTATTAATTTCGAATTTAGTTTAAAAATTTCATTTATCTTTGCTTCCCCAGCCACCATCATCTCCCCATGACCAGTCATCAGATTTGCGTGGGCCACCGCGGCCATTGTTACTAGTTTTAGTTTTGCTAGCAGATGATGAGCTTTCCTGCGATTGGTAGCCGCCGCCTCCTTGAGTATTTCCCCAATCTGATCCCCAGTCATCCCATTCTTGTGCGGCTCTAAAAATGATAGACACACGATACGATATTAATAATATTTGAAGTTAGTGTGACTATGAAATTGAATTCGTTTTCAGCTAACAAAATAGGTTCAAATATTTTTCAAGAAACCAAGTATTTATAATTCGGCTGGCTACTACGTCACTACGAGTAGGTGAAACCTTACCTCCCAGTATGGCTTGCATTGCTTAGCGAGCTACGCTCAGTTGGATTTGTCTCAGGAATTGGTTCATGTCCGTAGTTGGATGTGGAATGATTTAAACTTGGGCTCGACGTTGATGTTATCAAGCTTGAGAATCCTTCCTTGATTCCTTTTCTGTGTATTTCTGATACCTGCAAGAGTCCCAATTTCAAATATATAAATGTGCGATTAATGATTTAGAATAAACTCTAGCTGAACTACTAGACTTTTGACTAATTTCCGTAAATAATTAATTTAGCAAAGAATCAATGCCAGTGCATTCTTTAATTATGTGAAATCGGCAAGACAATTGAATAAAGCAAATCTAAATCTAAATCTAAATCTAAATCTTACCTTATCAGTTACGGTGCCTGATATCTCAACTGCTTTTTGAGAAGCAATCTCTCCGAATTTGACTGCGTTTTCCGAAGCTTTGGCCGCTACTTTAGTGGCAGCTAGTGAAAACATACTCCACCCTTGGCTTAGAGAAGATATTGCGGAATCAAACAATTCGTTCGATTGATTCTTCGGCTGTTGCGAGTCCATGGAATATCCAAACCCGGTGTACTTCCCACCCTCTGTGAAATACCAAGCAATATAATTTCGGCGGCCAACGTAAGCTTAACAAATATTTTTGCATCAAACCAACCAGAAGGAGGAAGACCATCAGGTCGTGTACAATTCTCTAATTTTTTCCTTTCTGCATACGTTAGATTCGCAGTTGCTGGTCCGTTCTGATACGACGAATCTGGCGTGGAATAGTCGCTTTCAATATGCTGGTAAGAGGAATTGGAGGATGAGTAGTTTGTCGAATTGTTGGTAGATTTCGGGAAGCTTGGAGTTGAAGTACTTTTGGAAAATCCTTTTCCGCCATTCGAGGAATTCGAACTGGAGTTACTTGATCTCGTAGTGGCATCGTTTGTCGCTGCTGATGAGCTAGGCTTCTTGTTTGCAGAAGTTGCTGTTGCTTTTTTGGCTTGGGATTCACTCCATGTTCCTCCCTGGGATTCAGTCTGGATCTGTAGAATTGAGCACATTAAATTAGCAATAATTTTGAATTTGAACATGAAAAATTGTAGAACCCCAATACACTTATCAAATCTAAGTCACAATGAACGGATGTCTACTTTCCCCCATTTGGGAAACTTAATTTCTCCATGTGACTCGGCTACAGTGTTAAAAATAAATGTTATATGCCTTCCTTTTACCTTATCCCGGTACAATGCAGCAGTTTTAGTGTTGTATTTTTGCTGTGTGCTCATTGATTCCACATCATCTTCCGAATGAGACTCGAAGAACTCACGTGCTTTTCGGTTTCCTCCAGCCTATTAAATATAATTTTTTTTTACTTTTAGGTGTTCTCTTAGTTATATTCTTTAACTGAATTGAATTAAGCCAACACACCTTCATTTTCTCTAACTCTACGTCCTTCCACTTGTCCATGGTGACAGATCTTACAAATGACAAATGTACTCCAAGACCTCGATGTTTTCCTGAGCATTCTAGGCATATCCAAATTCCGTAGGTAACAGAAACCCATTGCGGATTGTGAGCACCACACTCAAAGCATCTCTGCAAAATTGAAAGCAATATATTAAATTACAAAATTCCAACACTTGGAGTCTATTATTGAAATTCTGCAATGTGTCTACCCTCACCGACGCCACAAGCTAATAAAATCTACTAAAAAGTGTACAGGTGAGACAATAATAGTTACTGATCAGGTTCATCAACTTAAATCAATTTAAGTCAATTCTGTTAATCGCGTATCAAAACGGAATGTTGAACTTTATCCTGCTTTATCCCGTTAAAATTCAAAACCACACCATATGTTTCAACCAAATGCCTACAAAAACGTTCTTTTATCACCACCTTCCAAACTACAACAAATGTACACAACAGACCACTAAACACTACCACCTCAATACTGAAGAACACATGCAATAACCAAATTCATGAAAAGGTCAACCAAATGAAACGTTTGCTCACGTTATTTTCGTCCTTATTTCTTAATTCTTGAAGTGATCTTCTAGTCCTCGGGCTGGCCATGAGGAATGAGTCTTCTGGTATCAATTTCAGTTACAAATTTCAAAATGCTCTTCCGGATGTTGCAGAAAACCACTTGCTGCCTGTTCCGTGAACTCAACAACCACTTCCTGGTTTAGGTTGACCCGCGTATGGCGAAAAATGAATGAAGAGGAGGATGGTGGGTGGAGAGTGGAGGGGGGAAGCACAAATTAAGATTACAAATTAAATATGAATTTAATTTAACTAATAAAAAGAAGAAGAGTTCAGGAAATCTAATTGGGATTGGGATTAGGAATGATGGAATGTATGGCAGAAAATGTGAAAATATGTGCCAATTGGACAGCTGAGGCTGTGACGTGCTCCAGACTCGGGTGACGGGTCAAAAGAGAGAGACGACCAAAAAAATTGTACAGCATTTGACGAAGGAGGATTTCAGATGAGGAGTTCAATATTTCAGGGCCTAAGTTTGCCCATATGCTCCAATGTTACGGGTACAGCACGGCCTGCATTGAGGAATTGAGGGAATTCTGCCACAGCACAGCCGAAACCCACAGCTTGCTACACTGACGTCATTTCATGAAAATGATAAGTGAAAGCAAAAACCATACAAGGACAGCTAGGCAGTGAAGGATCAGAGTTGTGTAATCCCGGGATTACGGATTACGGATTATGTAATCAGATTACGGATTACAGTAATCCGTAATCCAGT